>WBMZ01015290.1:0-15248 GCA_013400975.1 Atrichornis clamosus
AGGGCGCGGGCGGGAGGCGGCGGCTCCGCCGGGCAGAGCGACCCGGCCCGGCTGTGCCCGCGGTGAGCGACAGCCCGGGGCACTCGGAGCACATCGGGAACCACAGAATCAGTGCGGCTGGAAAAGACCTCCGAGATCATCCAGTCCAGTCTGTGACCCAGCACCACCCGACCATGGCACCGAGTACACGGCCAGTGTTTCCCTTAGACACCTCCAGGGATGGCGACTCCACGCTGGGCAGCCTGTTCAAATGTCTAACCAGCATTTCCGTGAAGAAACTGTTCCTCATGTTCAAGGAATGCCACAATGGGCTCCCGTCTGCACTGTGTGTTGTTAATGTGTGTTGTTATGTGTAGTGGTGTTGTTATCTGCCCCCGGGCACTATGGCAAAACTCGTATATGGGCAATTAGGGATGTCCAGTGAGTTCAAGCTGCCGCTGATGTTTTTCCAGATGAACCATTAAAGGACACCTCAATCCTAATGAGGCAGTGGCTTTGGCTGTCCCTGGAGAGCTACCCCAGCCTTGGAGATGCTGATAAACAGATCCCTGGGATCTTACAAATGTGCATTTGATCCATTAGAGTGTTCAGTGACAGCACAGAGTAACTGCAGATGAGCTGCAGTTCTGTCAATGACTTTAAAAGCCATGGAACTCCATTCCACTCAATGAGATAGTTGAATCCCACATGCTTTACTCACAATAAACTACTTATTTGGTTCATTCTGGAATGCCACAGTCTTTCTGAAAAAGTTTTTGCTTCTTGGGAATTCTGTTTTCAGTTTGCTTGCATGAAGCAGTGGATCTCTCAGAAATCAAGCTGTCAGTAGGTTTTGTGGGACCTCAGCTCTGGTCCCTTCACCCCACACAGGCAACTGAGAACCTCTTGTTTTGTCTCAGGCTCCCTGGCAAGACCAGATGGTCCTTCCCATGACACAGTCCTATTTGCAGGCCCTTTAGAAGAGCAATAAAGTCACCATATGATTTATTAGCTGGTAAAAACCACATCTGAACATCTGCTTCCACAACCATTCCCACAGTGACATCACCATCACAACCATTCCCACGGTCAAAACACCACCAGGACTGACAACCTGTTGGCCTGGGCAAGACTAAAATATGGTTCCAGTGAGATGATGTTCTTCTGGGACACCTCCCTGAAGTGTAAGGTCCTCAAATACAAAGCCTATTTCCTATTTAGTACCTACTATAAAGATTTTCATACCCGAGATCAATAACATTCTTGTCCTCTAAGCATTCTTTAATCAATGAGATCTGTCTAAAGAAAACTCACTTGACAGAAAGTAATGACATCATCTGTTCTCCTGTATTTTTTAATATCAATGTAGGAAAAATGAGGTCCATGAGAAAGGCTTATCTCCAACCTTAGAGCTTCCTAGTGTGAAGAGAAGCAGAGCAGACCAAAGTTACCAGTTGCTGATTCCCAGGAAAGCCTGGCTAGCTACGCATTCCTTGGTACATTCTTGTGCTAAACACTGAAGTTTTTATAGAAACTCTGCAGTCATTGGCAAAATTGTCCCTGTACTGAACAGGCTTTAACTTCTGTTTGGGTGACTTAAAGTTAAAGATCCATTTCTTTCTAGACTGTACAGCCAAAAAGCAGGATAGAGAGGATTTGAGGTACTGATTTCAAAGGTGTGCAAAAGCATTTCTTTGTCAGAGATAGAGTAAAATGACACGGTCTTCTTTTGCAGCTCCAGGAAAACTCCAACCTTCTGTGGTTTATCCTTGTGTAATAATGTTTCTTGATTCTTATGCCATGCTGACAGCTGTTTTTTGGCACCCAGCCATTCTACACACCAGGAATGCTCAGTTCTTCCTAATTTGTCCCTTTTACCGATCATTTCATGAGCAACTCCAACAGCCCATCCATCACTGTCCTTGGTACTTACTTCCCAGTAGTGCCTCCCAGTAGAGAAGCCCTGTGAACACATCACTTGGCTGATGCAGAATCTTTTGGGGGATGGTTCATAACTGGTCATGTGGCTGGAAACCATCACTGTCCTGTTCTGGGCTGTGAGTGCCAAGCGCTCGTGTACTCTTGTATGGTCAAAAGTCACCTTGTCTGCCCCTGGAAGACACAAAGGGAAATATTCTCACCTGCAGCCAACAAGAAGGCAGGTGCATCCCTGCTCCAGAATAGAAATGAAACGCAGTGATCATACAATAAACCTGAATCGAAGTTCAAGGATCCTCAACCAAACACTAACAACTGTATCCTGGGCATACTGAAACATTTACCAGGCACAACTGTACAAACATGCATGACAGACTCATATGCACTCCAGGGAAGGTGAAAGTACCTTGTACCCTACAAGATGGACCTTATTCCTAACCATAATCTTTAAAAAAAAATTACCTTTTCGTCAATAATAAATGGGATGCTTGCCTTAATAAAACTTACACTCATCTGTTCACTGGGATGTGTTCTTGCATAATTTATCAGCAAAAACATTTGTTTTCTGTTTCAAGCTACAGCTGTAGTACATTGTGTTGACTGTAAAAATGTTTCTGTCAAAATGATGCAGAATTCAGGTAATAACTGGAGTCATTATGGCTTAACAGCAAGGATCAGTGAGGTGCAGTAACTGCCTGTACACCAACTCAGACTCTGCAGCCAGCACAAGCTACCCCACAGCTTACACACCTCCGTGCAACAGGTTTCTTATCTTTTTTTTATCTTACATCTGCAGTCAGGTACAGTATCACATCATGTGGCAGTAACTGATTCATTCATGGCAACATTTTGTTTCCATGCTTCAGGTAAAGAGCCACATCTCCTGCTGATGTCTGCAAGTACAATTTTCTTCAGCAAATCAGTCTCAGAGTCACCTGAATGTTGTTCAGAGCCCTGCTGGCCTGGATACTTACACTGAGAAAACTGGCTGGAAATGGTTGGTTCTGGACTTTCAGCTGCAGACTCTGGAGTTGATGAGCAGACACTTGACTCCTCATAGGAGTCTGGAGGTTGCACTAAATACAAAAAAAAGTGAAGCGTTAAGGCATTTCTTCAAAATGTAAACAGGAGGTATTTATGCTTCTAAAGGAAAACACACCTTAAATAAACCCAGCTATTGGTTAAAGTACAGAACAAGGAGGTGCTTTTTTACATTGTATAAATTATCAAAGAATGTGTAGGCAAACATTTTCACCCAAAATTAACAAAACACTGTATGCTGCTGCCCTAAGTGTGATCAGAAGGCAGCTGTCAGAACAGTGACATGAATAAAGCAATTGGATCTTTCTGTGAAGATAAACCAGTTTCTTTCATGAAAGTCTTTTCAGTGTTCTTTATTTTTTTCTATCATGTATTTCTTGTTCTACTTGCACATGTATTTCATAAGCATAAAGTAATGTTTTACTCTGCTGGATCCACTGCCTTTAAGAAAAAGATTTCAAAATAAGGGAAACTCACCTGGTGGGAATTGCCGAGGGTAATTCTCCAAGAGTAAAATTTCCAACTTTCTCTTAAGATCTTTTACAGCACTTTTTACAACATTAAGCTTCTCATCAAGTGTAATCTTATTCATTGTTGAAGGTGAGCCTTTGTAGCTCTGCCTCTCAGGTAAGTTACTCTAATAATGACAAGAGGATCAAGGGAAAGATGTAAACAATAGCAGTTATTTCATCTAGCAGATCAGATTATAATATAAAGCCAGAGGGGAAAAGAGCAGTGATCTCTCCAAGAATCTCACTCTCTGTATGAAAAGTTTCCTTTATAGGCTAGGTACCTGAGAGAACTAATCTGAAATCTTACAGAAAATAGGGAAGGATATTCTTATTAAAAAATGAAAAGACTACGTTTTCCCTAAGAAAACTGAGAATGAGACTAATTTTTCTTATATATAACAATTTTATTAAGTATGTATATGAATACACAAACTTGCTCTTTTTAAACTTCCTTCTTCTTCTAGAACCCAAACCAAAAGTTTGAAAATGCATTACTATGGGGAAAGGGCAAGCTGCGTTTGCCTAAATTTAGAAGTTGTGGAAATCTACATCTGAGGTTGCTCTCTCAGTCTGTGTGTACAGCCTGTGGAAGGAAACAGCCTTTTGGAGGCTGGATTAATCTCCTTTGCACGTGGGTATCTCAAGCAGGCCAGATGACTCACGCTCTGGAAGTACCTGTTTCTCCTCACTGCCTGTAACGGGACTCTGGTTTAGGTGGATTCCAATGTGGGCACCTGTGCCTGGGTCCTGGAAGTCCAAATCTGTCTTGTGCACTGCCACACCCAGTGAGCCCCACTCCAAAATTCCTGCTGGCTAACTTGCATCACTGGCACTGTTGTTTTCAACATCAAAATGGGCTCTGCAGAATCTGAAGTGCTTTAACTGCCTCTTTCGAGAGCCCTCCAAGAAAGTTGTTACAAAATACTTAATAACTCTGTGAGTTCTTTAACCTGCATACTTCTGTGTATATAGAAAATCTGGAAAATAAAAAGATCATGAAAGATCTCAACTTTAGATTTGACTGAGGACTGGATTTCAGCACTGCAGCTCCCACTTCATGCTAGCTTACCAGTATCCTTAGAGAAAATCTAGTTCTGAATTGCATCCCCAGTCTGTGCCTCTTTTAGCACGTTTTTCCTCTGAATGTCTCACTCCATACTGTCCCTGCTAACAGCAATGTCCATGGATTGGCACCATTGTCTCTAGTGGGAATGGTGCAGTGGGGATCTCAAAGGTGCTCTGTACATATTCATCTATCAAAGACACTGAGCTTTAGAATTTCTACTCATATCCTGCCACTTCATTTCATCACTTACAGTTTGGGCTTTGATGTCTGTGAGCTGGTGAATAGTCTCTTCAATTTTCTGTTGAGCAGCTTTTTGCTCTTGTTCAATGAACATCAGTGTGTTTCTCTCCTGTCTTTCAACACATTCTTTCATGCAACAGAAATCTTTGGTAATCTGGCTTTTGATCTGAGATGTATATTCCTGAAAGGCAGAAAACATGGAGTTCATTGTGTGGTTAGGAAATATGTGTGGAATATGAGAATCTACAGCCTCACCTAACGTGCTCTTTGACAGACCCCTGCAGACCAGAACATTTTATTCAAAGGAACAAAATATATTTTACGCCATTCTGCATTACCCGCAGAGATTTTGGACATGTTAAGGATCATGACTATTTTATGGCCAGTGGACTCTGCTTGGCAGATCAGAAAGATCATTTGCATCCAAGAGCAACAGAAACATTCAAGCTACTCCTGGGATAAGAAGAAAAAATCAACAATACACAACTTCAGTGGCCTTTGTGCCAGCCAACATGGGAGTTATTGCAGTTGGTGCCATAGATCATTCTCATCAATAAAAACAGAATTGTGACAGAGAAGAAACAAAAAGGCAGATTCCTGCTCTGGGCTGGAAGGCAACCCTGCAGAAAATCATGTCTCCAGCCCAGAGCAGCACAAACAGAAGGTAACTGCAGGTGACTGTACAATGTGTACCTTTGTTTTATTGAGATCTTTCCTCAACAGGTGGACGGTCTCTGCAGTTATTTCTAGTTGCTTGGAGCTCTCCCATATCTCTTCCTCCTTTAAAGTGACACATTAGACTATTTATCTATGTAACCCTCAGAGAAAGCATGACTAGACTAAGCGACAGGATACTAAAAATCCTTACATCACTGACATTTCTTAAGCACTGGACTGGTTGAGGAGGTGCCTGGAGGACACAATTCTGAGCAGGAATAATCACAATGAAGTTAACACGCAACAATTACCCATTACATGTTCAACTAAAATTGTGAGCTTTAGCTCCTAGCTTGACTGAAGAAGATACATATGTAGTAAAATAATGGGGGTCAACAGATTTTTCTCATCTCCTCTGGGAGTCGTTTGAAGCAGAGATCTAGATATATACCAGTCCTATTTTGTGCCATGAAGCTGGGTGGAGCTGTAGCAGTGTGCAATAACGTTAAGTGTCCTTTCAGGAGTCTCCAATGAAATGCTGATGCAATAAGTAACATCCAGCACAAAGAACAGGCAGTTATTGCCATCGTACATCAGCTGAATACATACAGATACTAGCTCTTCTAATTCAGCTGTGCAACCCTCACTGTGTCAGACACCACCAAGCAACCCCAAACACCGCGTTAGCTGAACCCGTCTGCTCAATGTTGTGTTACTGTGCCGGGGGATGGAGCAGGATGGGGTCCCGGGCTGTACTGGCGATGCCATGGGATGGAAACCCGGGCTGTTCCGACAGTGCCGCTGGGTGCTGTCCCGGGGTGTTGCGGGGAGGAGTCCCGGGATGTCGGGGGAGGTCGCCTCGGGACGTCCTGGGGGTGTCGGGGGATGGAGCCCAGGGCTGTCGGAGGATGGAGCCCCGAGGTGTCGGGACACGGAACCCCGGGCTGTCGGGGGAAGGAGCCCCGAGCTGCCCCCGGCCGTACCTTCTCTCCAGGTCCCCGCCCCGCCGAGCTCCGGTCGTTGCAGGCAGCAGCTCCAGAGGGTTCAGGCTGATCCCGTGTTTCCACCCTTTCTTCCCTGAGCTCCGGCGGGATGAGGCTGAGGAGCGCGGCCAGCTCGCGGTTGGGCCGCAGGTGGCGGAGCTCGAAGGCGCGGCGGCAGAGCGGGCAGGCGGCGCGCTGCCGCCCCGCGCAGTACCGACAGATGCAGGCCCGGCAGAAGCTGTGGCCGCAGCCCGGGAGCTGCACCGGCTCCGCGAAGAACTGCAGGCAGCAGGAGCACTGCAGCTCCACGGCCCCCAGCAGCCGCCCGAGCTCGATGGCGGAGGCCATGGCCCGGCCCGGGTCGGAGCGGCCGCGGAGTTTCGATTTCCCCGGGCGCCTCCTCCGGTGCCGCGACCGCCCCGCTCCGGTGTCTTAGTCCCAGGATTTGGGTTGACGGTGGAAATGGACTGTGACGCAGAGCTCTCCTGCGTCTGGCCTTGACTTTTATTGACTCTCCAAAAAAGTTCCTGTTATCTGCACGATTTCATTTTCGCCGGGAATATCCTGATTTTGTAATAGTGAGAGTTGCTGACATGGGCAGTCTGCTGACCCAGCTGGCAGAGAAGTGGCATAGCAGAGCACGGTGCACACCCTGTCTGAGTGAAGTTCACGCTACTGGACGGACTGAACCCTTCTGAGGTCATCCTGAGCTACTGAGGTCATCTCAAATAACAATTAACATGTCAAAACAAATAAAAACTGACATTGTTCCTCGTACAAGTAAAAAGGTGCTTTCTATTGATTTCAGGAGCTGCAGGATTAGGCTGTTTAATAGATTTGCTGAAGTAGCATTTGAGCTAGAATGAATCGGGTTATGTGGGGAAAGAGCCTGGGAACACAGGGAAGTTCATGGGAGGACATCAACAACAAAAATTGCTGTAGATTGCTCAGAGCTGGGTGACAAGCTGGCTGAGAAAGGCACAATGATGATCCAATTCAAATAATTCTTTTGCACTGTTGGGGGGGGGGAAGAAAAGAAGAATTAATCTAATTCCTGCAAATACTGGCACTTCCTCATTTCTGCAAAAGAGAACTATTTCAAGTATCTCAAACTGGCTGGCAATTGTCAGCAAAAGGTGGAAGCCTCACCAGAAACTTGGTTTGCAAGACTTCCTCTTCATTTGCAAACTAAGGCTATCTGGAATGAAGAATTAAATATCCAAATGACTTGGACATGGTAGAACCAGATCTCAGACTTGGGTCTTGAGGCATAGAAACACTCAGTGCTCTCTATCAGCCAGTGCAAGTCTCCATCAGTTCCTGCAGATTGGTACCTGATGAGGAGGCACTCCTCCTCCAACACAGAACACCAATCCTCATTGAGTGTTTGCAAGCAAGTCACTGAAGAAAACACTTTTAAAACCAGTTTCTGCCTTTCAATGTTCAACCTAATCAAACTTATTAAGCTTCATCAGTTCTTAGGTGAGACATATAAGTGTATGTTCATTCCGTACTTGTGATGTGTTTGCTGGGGCACTGTGTGGGGTTGTGCTTTGAGAAAAATTCATCTTCACATGTTGGATTCGCCACTCATATGAAAGCCAAACAGTAGAGACTGTAGAAAGCAAGGAGCACCTGTGTGATTCCATTGGAGTGATTCCATTACACCATCTTCCACCCTTTAAACTTGACTTGTATTTAATTGTGCCAGAAGTGTAGCACTTGAAAACAACCCTGTGCCTGTGTGGACAGAAGCTGCAGCCAGGTGGAATGCAGCTTCCTGACTCTGTTCCTCCCTGTGGACATCAGAGCTGGGTGATGACGCTGTTCAAGGCGTCCATCCACTCCCTCTGCCTCCTGTCGTTCTCACATAAAAACACAAACTCTCTCGCTGGTGTGACCAGAGTGATCCCTGGTTTCCTCTTCTTCACCCAGACTCCCTGGGGCAAGTAATCTCGTACTTCATATCCCTCATCCCTCCTTCCGATAAAAACCTGGCCCTGTGCAAATGCATCCTGGAAAGAAGGAAGCAGAAGACAGCCATTAGCCAGTGGGCAGTGCAGCTCCAGCAGACACTGCTCTGTCCTTTGACATGGAACAGGATCTGGGGGTGCGTGGAGGGGACACTGATGACATGGACTGGTGACACCAGCAGGGAACACAACAGAGGGTTTTTTACACTCAGGCATTCTCAGAAAGAGGCAGGGACCCACCCTTACACCTTGATGGGTGTTCAGCAGGAGCAGGGAAGGACATTCCCATGGCTAAAGCAGTGCTAGGAAGCAGGATATTGGGGCTGTCAAGCCCCTGCTACTGCAGTATTGCTCATCTTGCCTAAGGTTACAGACACAGTGGCACTAAGGCTGGGGGAGGGTAGGCATGAACACTATAAGGCAGTAGCAGCTACTTTTACAAGACTTGGATCTTCCTCACAGCCACTGTATGGGCCAGAGTTCCCAGTCAGCTCAGCTTCAGAGACATCCATTGGCAAGGGAGATGGGCTCTTGAGGCTGAGCCTGCTCCAGTCTTGCACAGCCACTGGAAAAGCTGGATGAGAACAGACCCTTCCTCCCCACATGCTTCATGAAGGGGCTGTAGAACAGTGAAGAACACTTCTCTTACCAGTGGATTTTTAAAGTACATCAGGTTCCTTTCTTGAGAATCCAAGCAGAACCAGCGTACCTTAAAGGCCTCTGTCTGCTGCAAGAAATGGCAGAAGTTCTTTGAAGACCAAGTCCCAAAGAGGAGTTTGGCCTATTCACATCCCTGGACTGCTTAAAGCACTTGGAGCTGGAGTTCAGTTTCCTTCATCCCCATAACTGGTAACAGGTGAGGCCCTGCTGTGTGCAGCCCTCAGCTCTCTTCTCCCTGGGCTCAAACTACAGATCTACATTCAATGACAATCTTTTGGGCAGGGCAGGGAAGTGACCAAATTAACAGCATTAAGTTGCATCAAATGGATTGAAAGCACCGCAGAGAATGACCCCTGAGCCAGTGGTGATAGTGAGGAGTGTGCAATCAATTTCAACAGTCTGATCAGGGGGGTTTTCCCTAGAATTTTGGGTGCACAATATTAGTCTTTTTAAAGTGCTAATTCCATCAACTACATTTATCTGACCATCCCTGAGCTATCCATTGCTCCATGCTGAACTGAAGAGGCCTCTTCTAGGGCTCATCTCAGTTTAAACAGGACTTAGGCCTCAGGAGAAAAACACAAAGTCTTTCATGCTCTGTGCAAGTTCCTGCAGAAGAGGTACTGCAATATTAGAAGAAGCTGGGCCAAACCCCAACATATTCAATATCAGCATTGCATCATTGAACTTTTTAATGGGATTTTGGCTATGGTTCACTCAGAGGAGAGCACGGGTATTTTCTAGTGGCTGTGTTCAAACAAGACCTTTATCTACTCCTTCAGCACTGCCCAAAACCTGGCTCGCCGGTTCCAAGAGTACTGGCCCAAACACTTCCCACAATAAAACAAACTAAACTATTGGCTTCACTGTAGAGAAATTTGCTCAAATGACACTTTGCTGCTCTAAGTAGATGTGACTTATGTGCTACTGACTCTAAGTGAAAGAGAGAAGTAGGGGGGTCAGCATGTCATGTTCTGCTCTGGCAGGAGCTGCAGTTAGCAGCGATCCATGTGGTGTTGTGTAACAGCACTTTGCATGTTCATTGACAGCTAATCCATCTTGCCTACCCTTCAAGGATTCTTCTTCCTGATGTAATTTTCCATACAAAATAAAACACAATCCCAAAGAATATTACAGGCTTGAGTATCGACCCAGGAAGCAGAGTCACTGAGCAAATCTTTTACGAGTCAGCATCACTGAACTACCAAATATTCTCTATCTGGAGTAATCCTGTTTGTGTAATGCCAAATATGCACTTACTTTTGGTCCTGTTTTCTCCATATATCCTTCTTTGACAAAATTTCTTGTGATCCTGGGTATGAGCTAGGAGAACACAAGCACAAAAAAGTCTATGTCTGTCCCAGCCAAAACCAGGACAGCATGTCTCATTCAGGATTGCATTTCTGCTCTGTTTCTGTCAAAGTTAATCACCATCAATTGTGGCTTTTGGGGTCTGGATTTTTTTTGGCTGCTCAGTAAAGGGAAGTCTGAAGTAAGAAGGAACATAACATTTTTGAAAAACTACACTTTATAAGGACCACATGGAGATTTTTAGGCCTTAAGTGCTGATTACGTTTTTGCATGTTATCCAGTGTGGCCTTTCCTTCTGCCTCTTCTGCCCATTCCCAAGACCCAAGTGCTGCTCTTTCAGCACCTGACTCTGGCAGAAGAAGTGAGAAAATGTTTTCCCATGCTGTGTTTGCCTTGACTGCTTCAAGCCCTGTTCAGTTCTCACCTCAGGCTCAGGGACATTTGGAAAGGTTGTTCTGAGGTAATGGTAACGTGCTGCCCGAATAGCGTTGAACCAGTCAACAATCTCCTGGGAAAACAGCACGTACAAACACATAGACAAGATTAACAAGC
Source organism: Atrichornis clamosus (assembly GCA_013400975.1). Classification (NCBI taxonomy): domain Eukaryota; kingdom Metazoa; phylum Chordata; class Aves; order Passeriformes; family Menuridae; genus Atrichornis; species Atrichornis clamosus. The sequence goes on from WBMZ01015290.1 coordinate 10,913, forward strand.
AGAGTAGGAGCACTGCTTATCCAAAATGCCTTTCTCCTTCCTTGTGACCTCTTTGCAAAGATGTCCTTTCTCCCCAAGGGACAGAGAGAGCCAGTGATTTGGCCCAGACACCTGAAAAACACTGACCCTTGAAAATAATTTAAGAATGCCCCTCTTGGGAGGTCCCAGACATTCACAGCATGGACAGTCACCCAAGTCTGTGTACAGAGGCTTTTTCAGTTGATTAAGTTATGGGTTGTTTAAAAACCTCTGTACCTGGAAAGACAGGAGAACTCTGTTGAAGGAAGAAACAGAAATCTAACAGTATCTGTAGAGATACTTTTAAAAATTATCATTATTACCTTGGAAATAACGTAGAACAGTATTTTCTACGTGTGTCAAGAACATAACCACGAAATTTTGTAAAACCATGGGGCAGAGATTTACACCCATGTACCACCTAAGACTATTCAGAGAGTGAAGCTGAATATATGCCCCAACAGAAAAGGAGCAAGATGCTACAGTTAGGAGCATCAAATTCTGCAACTGTATATTCTACAAGTCTTAGTGGTGCCAGTATCTCTTCCAAAATACAGATCCAACATCTAAGCATCTTGTTTACTCCAAAATCTCCACGATATTCACCTTTCCACTTTCGTGATAGACAAAAAGGTTCCTTGTTTGACCATCTGTGTTGTACGTGATCTGCAGCCCATGAGTGTGTCCTATTTTCTCTACCTGGAACATTGCATTCAGAGTCTCAACGCTGAAAACGGCTTTTGGACCTCTGGACTGTGAAATGAAAAGCATCACTGTATTAAAGTGCTCTCAGGGAATGTAATGCAGGACAGATCAGCTGTATGAGACCTGGATCCCTACTGAAGAGAAAGAAGACATCCTAAAATATCTGAATATTAGATGTACCTGAAACATAAAAGCCTTAATTACATGCAACACAAAATCACTTACTAAGAGTGATTCCCTTTCTGTGACAAATGCTGGGCCACTATTTGAGAGGGAGGTGTCTGCATTGCAAGGGATGGGTCTGTCTCCAGCCCAGTAGTCGGGAGAACATTTAGCTGCAGAGTATCACAGAAAGAAAACGTGTTGAGGATGCTGCTGCAGGAGCTGATGAGAGAATATTTTGGTAATGTAAGAAGTAACAGATGCCGACGGATCTCTTCTTCTTCGTCTTGCTGTTCAACTGCCAGTATCCATTTCCTTTGTTCACTAAACAAAAGGAGGCTGCAGGGTTGAGATAAGGGATGAGGAAAAGGGCTAAATCCAAAAGAGCAATTGCCCAATATAACACGTATGTTAATGGGCAGACATGTGGACTCCTCTAAGCACAGGCTGTCTGCAAAACCAGAGACAAAGCTACTTATGCTAATTTTTGCCTGTGAAGAGCAGGGTCTGCAGGTGGTGTTGAGCTGGTACCTATGGCCAACTCTGGCTGAGGAACTCACTTCTTTGTTGTAGTACTTCATCACCCCTTCCTTTGCTGATAGGAGAAATTGCCTCTTCTTGAAATGTCTGCATCTTTTCCCAAGCTTCCAGAGGAATCCTTCACGACTTCCTGCAGACCAGACCAGACCAAGGTAAGTTTCAGAGAAGGGTGGCCCTAGAGCAGGACTGTTTAGCTAAGGATGATGTGGCACAGTTTCAGGTCTCTTCTCCATTTGAGGATTTTCACCTCCTATGAAACAATCAGTGGAGAAGCAGAGAACTGTAAGATCTGAATCCACCCTTGCACTCATGTAAGTGCCTTTTCTAGGAGTTTCTTCTCAAAGTTAGACTCAAAGCAGTGACTGCACATCCAGCAGTTCAAATGTGACAAGTCAACCTTAAAGAAGTTCAAAGCTGTGAAATGAACATTGTGCTGTTGGCCTTAAGGCTGAGACCTTCTCCCTGACAATCCTTTTACCTGCAGAACAAGGATCTTGGCAGACTTGGGTGGCAACAAATTCCTCACGCTCGTATTTAGCTCTAATCCATTGCTCTCTTAAAACCCTGGAAGAGGAAAACAAGGATAAAGCTGATTTGCCTCTACTCTACTTTCACCAGCCAGCCAGACACCTGTAAGGGAAGCAGATGTAAAGCTGTGCAGTAGTGAATGCTCCACCAACTTACAAGCAGTCACGGGACTGAGGGATGTAATAGTAGGGAGGGACTTTGGCCTCGTATTTAGCTTTGGCACAGAGATTCCCGTGATTCTTCATAAACTGGAACACAAAATAAATTACGGTTAGATGTGCAACTACAAATCAACACCATGCCATGGACATAAAATGAGATTAGTGTCAAAGGGAGCACTGCACTTTTTGCTGAGCCTTGCCATAACTCTCAGTGTATCTCTACATATATTTATAAATTCCCTTTGGCATTATAGTTTGCTATTTTTAGGTGGCTGCACCTTCTTCAGTATTTACAGTTCTGAACCATGTGGGAAGGAATACAAAACTGGCTGTTGATGAAAAGAACACAAGAAAATTAGGAGAAAATCTGTTTATGATCTCCCTGTTCCTTCATCTCGTCCCAGACATTAACTGTGATTGTATTATGAACACAATTCAACTGAACGATGAGAGGCTGAATCAATATTTGAGAAGGGTGTGTTGCTTTCTGAATAGAAGATACTACCTGGAAATATCTGTGGGCTTCTAAACCACAGTGAGAAGTTACTGCATACATAAAAATACTCACCACAGACTGTTAGGAACATGGTCACCTATCAGTGTGATTTGATTGAGCAGGTCATAAAAACCCCCCTAAAGTTACCCATGTGGTTAACTTGTCTCTGTGTAGTTTTGTTCCTCTGTCCATGGTGGATGGCACAGGAATTATAAGGCAGAGGAGGTTATGATGAAGTGTGGAGAAAAGTAAGTGAATTACTGCTTTTTCCTCTGTACCTCTATTAAGTCATTCACCCAGAAGTCAAGCCTTAGGGATTTGACTCTGCTGATTTCAGGAAGATTGCGATGAATTCCAGAGCAATTCAAACAAATGAATATTCCGAGTTTGTAAGAAGCCCACTCTGGATCTAGATAAAAACACAAGGAATGAATGTGTAAGAAGCCCACTCTGGATCTAGATAAAAACACAAGGAATGAATGAATACACAAGAAAAGGCATAGCCACTGGCAAGGGTGAAAAACCACATCTGATGCGTAGCCCAGGCTTCACACCTAATAAATACATTAAATCCCACCCCATTGTTTATGGTTGTCACTTCAGTGTGTTCAGAGGAACAACACCTGCTTTCCTCAGTGAACAATGTGGCTGCTGCATTTGTATATTCTTTCACTGGCTATATGCTTAAAAATTAATGTACAGGCAGGTGAGTGGTGATGAAAAAGCTCAGGTAATTATTCTGCATGAGAGCTGTTGTTGTTGAATTAACAATGGAAGGATGGTGCAGACAGTAAGCACTATTGAGAGTACAGCAGAGTACAACCACCTACAGTGAGGAATCTGTCCACCGCCTGGAAAAAGCTCCTGCTCTTGCCTGCTGCTGCGTTCCCTGAAGGAGCTTTGACAGGTGCATCCCTATAAGCACTGAGTGCTCTGGCAAGACCATTTCCTTGGACTGCCTCACCCTCCACTTCTCCCTTATCACACTGAACAGAAGCTACTTGTCGCCTTCTTCCAGCTGTTGCTGGCTCCCAGCTGACCCACTCGAACGGGCACAGGTGCCAGCCCAGCGCGCGGGGTCTCCAGCGGGCTCTTCCGTGCCTTTCTCTGCCCCAACCCCAGCGCAGAGACATCCCCCGAGCTGGAAATCCACCCCACGCATCCTCGTGCCCTGTCCACAAATATCCCGGGGAAGCGCCTGGCGCCGAGGCCGCTTCCTGCCCCCGCTGCCCTTCCGTGGCCCCGCGGAGCTCCCCGAGAGCCGTGTCCCGGAGCCCGGCAGCACCGCGGGACCCTCCCGCCCCCGCCCCGCGGGACACGGAGCGAGGGGCGCGGCCGGCCCCGCTCGCAGGGACCGACCAGACACAAGTGCGGATGGGGACGGGCAGCGCCCGGCTCCTCCTCAGCCCCGCTGCCCGCTCGGAAGCGGGCCCGGGGGCCGAGGGGCGCGGAGCAGTGCCGGGCGCAGCCCCCTTACCTGGCGTCCCGCAGTCGGCGCAGCGATCGTTACCGGCCGCCCTCTGCAGCTCCAGCAGCAACGCCTTGTTGTGGTCGCGGTCCATCGCTGCCGGTGCCCGGCGCGGAGCCCTGCGGGAGGCTCGGCGGGAAATGAGGAACCGGAGCGGCCCCGGCGCCCGGGACGCCCCGTCCCCTCCGCGCCCCCGGGCCGGGCGGGCGCTGCGGGGCCGCCCCCTGCAGGCGGTTCCCGGGGCGGCTCCCCCCGCCC
>WBMZ01015292.1:0-14815 GCA_013400975.1 Atrichornis clamosus
CAGGACTTTCCTCTCATGAATCCATGTTGGTCATAGTCCTGCTTATCAAACCTGCTTATCAATGCTTTGCACCTTCTGGGCAAAGCATTTAGGTAGTAGAACAGCTGTGCCAAGGACACAGTGGCCTGGCGCCAGCCATGCCACACCTGGGGCATCCCCAGGCTGTGCAACTTCAGGGTGTGTTCCACACTACCCAAATTTGTCATTGCCTGGAGTTTCACCAGCCCCTCATGCTCTGAGGAATGGGAAGGTGAGAGCAGCTGAGTATGTTTCTTATATTTTCATTTACAAAAGCCTGATCTTTATAAGTATCATTACCCTTTTGGAGTTAGGAACTTTCTGAAATACCAGACGTGGTATTTTGGCTTGGCACCAAGGGACAGGGCCCACAGGTTTATCTGTACCATGAGTAACACTAACAGGGTAGACTTGGTCCCTTTGAAAATTTCTGTAATGTAACTCCACAAAGTTTAAGGGAGACACTAACATGCTGCTTAACTTCTTGCAGCACACAACCCCCGGAGCTCGGAGCCAGTGCGGCAGATGTACAGGAAGAAGCTGGTGCAGTTTGTGGAGCACTGCCAACTCATCCCCTACCTGGGAACTGCCATGGCGGGTCCGTATAAGGAGCCAAGAGATCGGCCCCCTGGCCTTGATGACAGGCTGCAAACTTTTCTTTCCCTGAAAGGCACTCGCCCGACCTTTGTGTGAACCCCATATTTCCATTCAGTAACCCATGGAGCATTGCCATCCAGTACCAGCATGGCTGCAACATGGCCCGTGAACATCCCACCTTTTCGGGCCAGTTTCTTAACCATGAAATCTTACAAATAAAATCTTTCATCTGTAGTTGAAAGCTATAAAGCTATTAGAGACCATCCAAGGGAGGACTACGAAGATGGTGAAGGGCCTTGTGGGGAAGCCGTATGGGCAGCTGTGGTCACTTGTTCTGTTCAGCCTGCAGGAGACAGGGGAGACCTCATTGCAGTCTTCAACTTCGTGCGGGGATGAGGAGGGGAAGGCACTGATCTCTTTTCTGTGATGACCAGTGGCAAGACCCGAGGGAATGGCCTGAAGTTGTGTCAGGGCAGGTTTAGGTTGGATATTAGGAAAAGGTTTTTCACCCACAGGGTGGCTGGGCACTGGAACAGGCTCCCCAGGGAAGCGGTCACAGCACCAGCTTACAGTTCAAGAAGCGTTTGCACAATACTCTCGGGTACATGATGTGATTTTTGGGGCTGTCCTGTGCAGGGCCGGGAGCTGGATTTGTATGGTCCGTATCGGACCCTTCAAACCCGGGATGTTCTGTGATTTGACGGTTCCAACTCGAGTCTCCGGTAACACTGATTGCGGCAGCGCACGCGCGGCGCTACCCCCGCCCGGCCCCGCCTGTGCCGGAAGTGCGGCGGCTGCGGCGGAGCGGGGCCGGTGGCGGGCGGTGAGTGCCGGGGGAGGGCGGGCGGCCGCCGGGCCGGGGGAACTCGGGCCCGCGGCTCTCGCAGGGCAGCGCCAGCTCCCTACGCCACAGAGGGACGAGCGACCTTCACTGAGGGGCGGCTCGAATCGAGGATGGAGCCCAGGTCTCACGCTGGGGGCGGCGACTCGCGCGGTGCCCTTGGCCGTGCCCGTGTCGAGGCCCAGCTCCGGGCCGTGCGCTGGCCCTGGGGCCTCCTGAGTCCTTCCGCGGCTGGACCGGAGTGTGTATCCTAACGCACTGCCGGCAGCGTGGGGCCTTCTGCTTGTGTACAGCCTCACTATTAATGGTGAGGGGTTTTTAGGGAAGACGGGTGTTTTGGATTTTGCAGTCAAAATGCTAATGGTATCACCTCCTGATTAAACACCGAAGTCCTTCATGTGATCAGAACCCAAAAAAACCCCACCACCCTGTCTAGAACACGTGCAGATGTTAGGGGATACCTGCAAGCAGAGTTGGCAGCAGCTCTTCAGGAGTTTTTGTAATGCATGGTAAGGCAGATTGGTTTACACCTACAGCTGTGCTTTAAGGTGCTCCAGCAACTAACATCAGGCTCACACATTCCAGAAATTAAAACTCCCAGATAAAACAATTTGACTTCGGCATGAACTATTTGGTAGATTATTTGGGCTAAAGACTCACTTTCTCACCACCTCAGTAGCATTTAGGTATCACTTGGAGGTAGTGTATGTTGTTTCGTGCATTTGTTCAGGTGATTGAAACTGTTGGGAGTCACTAAATACAAATATGCAAATTCATATGTGTTTAATATGACGCTTGGATAGATTAGGATGGCAGGTAGCTAATCTGTTTTATCTTTAGCTCAGCTGAGCCTTGTAAATGCAACATTTTGGGCACATCTGTTCCATAATGTTATTTGGTAGATTCTTCTGAAGTTGCTGGATTCTTCTTTTTGTTGTTATTTTTTCAAACTTACAGTGGAAGAAGCTTAGCAAGCCAAATTGATCGTTAATAGATACCTTAACGAACTCTCTATTAGACAGAGACCTTCAAAACACTGATGGTTTTCTGCTTTTATTGCTTATCTCCCTAGGCTGAAGTTTAGTAACGTAAAGTGTTACGAAAGTGAAATTTTCAGAACGATAGAAGTGGGCAAAAGAAGTCATGAAATCCTGCCACATTGATACCAGTGAGGTTTTATCAGTTATTACAGGATTTCATAGCCTTGTCCCTGAATAATCTGCAGTGAGGAAATTGCAGTTGACCTTTTTATTTCAAGTGTGGTGGAAACTCTGCCGCTCCCCTCCTCAGGTGGACAAGGTACAGAGAATATAATAAACGCTCATGGATTGAGATAAGGACAGAGAGATCACTCACCAGTTTCCAGCACAGGCAAAACAGACTTGACTTGAGGAAATCAGTTTGTTGCCAATGAAATCACTGTAGGATAATGTGACATAAAACCAAATCTTAAAACCGCTCACCCCACCTCTCGCTTTTTTCCAGGCTCAGGTTTAGTCCCACTTTTCTATACCTGCCCTGCCACGAGCAGTGCAGGGCGATGGGGAATGGGGTGTGCAGTCATTTCATTGCACATTGTCTTTGATGTTTCTTTGACTCCTCACACTCTTCACCTGCTCCAGTGTGGGGTCGTTCCCATAGCAGCCAGTCCTTCCATGAACTACTTCAACATGAGTCCTTCCCATGGGCTGCAGTTCTTCACAGAATGCTCCAACTTGGATCCCTTCCACAGGTGCAGGCTGCTCCAATGTGGGTCTTCCATGGGGTCACAAGTCCTGCCAGCAAACCTGTTTCAGTGTAGGCTCTTCTCTCCATAGGACCACAGTTCCTGCCAGGAGCCTGCTCCAGCGTGAACTTTTTACATGGTCACAGTCTCCTTCAGGCATCCACCTGCTCTGGTGTGGGACTGCAGGTGGATTTCTGCTCCGCCGTGGACCTCCATGGGCTGCAGGGAGGCTGCCTAGCTCACCGTGGTCTGCACTGTAGGCTGCAGGGGAATCTCTGCTCTTGCACCTGGAGCACCTCCTCGCCTCCTCCATTGACGTTGGTGTCTGCAGGGCTGTTGCTCTCACGTATTCTCAGCTGCAGCTGTGCAGGTTTCTTTCCCCCTTAAATCTGGTATCCCAGAGGCATTATCACCCTTGCTGATGGACTCAGCCTTGGCCAGCAGCACGTCCATTTGGAGCCAGCCGGCATTGGCTCTCTAGGACATGGGGAAAGCTTCTGGCAACTTCTCACAGAAGCCACCCCTGGAGCTGCCCCACTGCCAAAACCTTGCCATGCAAACCCAGTACTCTACTAAGGAGCTGTGAACAAAGAGTTATTTTGTCCAATTGTTTTAGTTTCAGAAGATAGGATACCAATTCTTTCTTGATAATACGGTGTTCACAGTACATCAGAAATAAGAAAATGATAGGCAATAATTCTGATCTAAGAAACTATCTGTAGCCATTTCATAGGATTTAAAAGTACTTTTGGAAGAAATTCCATATTAGCAATAGTGTTGATTTTTCAAAAATTCAGAGGATTCAAAATTACTTCAGAAACTCTTGAACTCTGTTACTGGTAAAACAAATTGTAGTTGGTGCCTTACAATGCCGACCATTAGAATAATTCTTTACTAAAGCTATTCTGTTTTTCTAGGCACTTCCTTTCATAATTAAAATGGCAAAAACAACTGATGCTTCTGAGAAACTGGTCATCATCCACTCCAAAGCTCACAAAGATACCATTCTAGCTAATTTTGAGGAACAAAGAAAGAAGGATTTTCTTTGCGACATTACTCTAATAGTAGAGAATGTGCAATTCAGAGCCCATAAAGCTTTGCTGGCTGCCAGCAGTGAGTACTTCTCAATGATGTTTGTAAATGAGGGTGAAATAGGGCAGTCGATTTACATGTTGGAGGGAATGGTTGCAGACATCTTTGGAGTTCTGCTAGAATTTATCTACACTGGCTGCCTCTGTGCCAGTGAGGAAAGCACAGAACAAATCCTGGCTACTGCACAGCTGCTGAAAGTGACTGACTTGGTATGGGCCTGTACAGATTACCTGGCCAGCCGCAGCCCAGGTAATGTGTTGCCAGCTCCAGCTGACAGTGGAGCCTCTGTTGTTGCAAGTGACAACAAATATGATGATCCACCAAAGCGAAAACGAGGGCGACCAAGGAAAATCAAGGTTGTCCAAGAAGAAGAAGAATCAGGAGCAAATTCTGCTGAAGATGTGCAACTGAGAGAGAACAACTCCATGCAAAATAAACAAAATTTTATGAAAACAGACACTGAAGCAGAAGAAATGGTTGCCAGTGAACAGGCTTCGGTGAGAAAAGATGGAGAAGAAACTGAACTTGCCTGTGGCTCAGAGGCTGCTGTTGATCTGTCAGCTGAGAAAGATGAAAACTACGATCCGAAATCTGATGGAATACAGAGCACTCAGAGCCGTTACAGCAAACGTAGAATAAGGAGATCAATCAAACTAAAAGATTATAAACTTCTTGGGGATGAGGATGATAAAGGACTGGCAAAGAGAACTGATGGAAAAAGAAAACGTGCGGGTTCTGAAGCTCGCTGTAAAGACTGTGGCAAAGTATTTAAGTATAATCACTTCTTGGCTATTCACCAGCGAAGTCATACAGGTAGGCATTAAGAGACTGCTGCTTTGGGTTATGGTTTAGTGATGTTGCCAAATGCAAGTGAGTTGTTGAAGTGGTGGCTGTTGACTACAGCAAGAACTACCCAAAATAACATCCTGATCCAAATTACAGTGTGCCTCCTCTGTTCGCTGTTTTATTCTTGTCAGCAGATCTCAGGACCTTTATGTCTCACCTTGATTGCAGTTTAATTAATTTCACTGTTTAACCACTTAATTGTATGGCAATAGTTAAAGAATTATTTTATTTCTATGTGAAGCTTTTCTCTTTGCCACTAATAAAGAGTAATTTTTTAGTAGCTACAACATTGCAGTGCACCTCACTATCAGAATATCCAGTGAGAAATAATGCATCTATACCTAAAAACGTCATTTTTTGCTTTCAGGGGAGCGCCCTTTTAAGTGCAGTGAGTGTGGCAAAGGCTTTTCCCAGAAGCATTCTCTTCAAGTCCATGAGCGGATGCACACTGGGGAACGGCCATACACATGCACCGTCTGCAGTAAGGCTCTCACAACAAAGCATTCTCTTCTGGAGCATATGAGCCTACATTCAGGTAAATATTTAAAAGCAAATGTAGCCTCTCCGCTCCAGGAATTTGCCTTTCTGAAAAAAAAGGTACCTCTGCTCTGTCTTGTGTGTGCTGGCTTGTGTATTTTATTTATTTCCTTTCACTTGCTTTGGACCTGGCTTAGTTTTTAATAAGTGATTTTCTTTACAGGGCAGAAGGCTTTTACGTGCGATCAGTGTGGGAAATACTTCAGCCAAAAGAGACAGCTCAAGAGCCACTATCGAGTACACACAGGTATAGTAAGTTTGGATTGAGGGCCTGGCTTACAGTCCATGCTGATTTGTCTTCCTAGAGATTGACCTAGGCTGAAAGCTCTTCCTCAGGGATGTTAGCAGTCTCTGCTACCTTGATGTGTTGTATTTTGATGTAACAGTGGATAGGGTGAAAAGGACAAAATGGTGTATCGTAAACGGAATATGTAAAAAAATAGTTAATTGAGAAGGGCTCTTAAAATGATTAAGAATTAGTTCTGCTGTATTTGGCATGCAACTTGATTATTTTAACCCTGCTGTCCATGCTACAGAGAAGCTAGGAATTGTATAAACAATTTTGTCTGCTGCCTGGTGTGCAAATTGCATTGTAGTTGCCCACTACTTTGGACCAGTAATGGCAAACAAGCTGTAGGAAGTGTCCTCCTCACGTCTGGAGCAGTATGGAGCTACAGACAAAGGAAGTGGTGGAAAAAATCAGAATTTACAAAGCTTCAAGAGAAGGTGTGTTTGGGCAGGAGACGTGTCAGTTCTCTCTTTTCCTGTGGTAATATTAAACAGAGAAATAGGAATACAAGAGTTAGGATAGGGAGGAGGCAGTGAATCACCTTTTGTTTTATCTCTATATTACATCAAAGTGGTTATTTTACAGGAAAGTGCTTTAACAAAGATCACTGAAGAGATACAGGGGATCACTTATGCACTGACACTTTTTTTATTATTGCGACAAGGCCGTTCACTGCCGGAATGTAACCAGTGTCGTCGCAAATTCATGGATGCAGCTCAGTTAAAGAAACATCTAAGAACACATACAGGTAATGTTGTCCCTTATGTTTTGTGGGGTTTGTGATCTGTTTTTTCTTGAAGTTGCACGGACAAAACAATGTCAGGCAAATTACACTTGTCTCTTGGAATGAACTTCTGCTCTGCTGTACATAATGATGCCTGTGTTGCTAATGAAGAGATTTGACATCAAGAATGCAGGAGCACAAAAAAGCTTGTGTTAGAGCAGCACAGAAACACTGCCTATTACAGGAAGAGGGCTTTTTTTCCCATTTTTATAAAGCTTGCTGCAGAAAATGCCAGTTAGCTCTCCTGTGACAGAATCCTGGGCTGGGAATTCAGTTTGTCAGGAGAGCTGCGTCCAGCATATAACGGGCTTGCAGTGAGCTAACAAGTAACAGAAAGTGTATGTCCTAAATGAATTTGGCACCTCTGCCTGTGAGGGATGGCTGCTTATGAAAAGTGCTGTGAGGAGAAAAAGAATTATTTATTTCCATTTACCTTTTTATTGCACTGTAATAAACCAGATGTTGAGAGGAGATGGAATGGGAGGGATGATTTAATGCAAGTGCGTCAGAGGGTGTTTTAAGTGATTTAGAGGGCAAGCTGGTAATGAATGACTGGATAACAGAGATAAAAATGCTGATCTGTCCTCTCATAATAACAAGGCATAAACTTGTAAAATACTTTTTTTTGAAGGGTAAGTTCATAAGGTGACGTGTGAATAATTTTGTCCTTTAACTAGAAACAGTGGCAATTGTTGCCTCACAAAATCAAATTATTCTTAAGCATGTTGCTTTCAGTTGTAATACATAACTCAATCTCAAGCATACTTTACCTCATTCATTTCTTTTTCTTTTCTCTATGAAAATAACACAGCTTTAAATTTTCTGGGATATGCTGAGGTGCTTGTGGGAGTTTTTGGTTACCTCAAAATTTGTGCTTCTGGAAGCTTTTGGTTATCCAGGATAGTGTTAGCTTGCGATACGTACACCATTTTGTATTGAGGAGAACACAGGGTTCACAAACACAACAGTTTTATATCTCAAGCTGATACAGGTCTCTAAATGTAGTGGGAAATTAATATAGTGTGGAAAATGAGAAGAAGAAGCATACTAGCAAGGTAAGTTGCAAAAATATATGAGCTAAGCTGAGTTTTAGCAGAAACTGGCTTACAATATATTTTGCTTCCAGAAAAGACAGCTGAGACCAGTATTAATTATGCAGAAATTATAATTGATCTGTCTCATCACAAAAGCAAAAAGTAAAATTCCAAGGCATTTGGGGGACAGGTGTTAACACTGATATGACTGTTCTGCTTTGGCAGCAGTTGGTAACACTGTGCCATAATAATACAGTCTACTTGGGAAGTTACTTCTGTTTTCAGTAGCAGGCTGGGACTAGATGACTAGAGGTCCCTTCTGACAAATGTTTCTTGTTCTCTCATCCTTTATCCATGCCCTCCAAAGCCACATGAAAGCTGGTAAGCATTGCAGTTCTGTGCTAAATGTGAAGCTTCCTTGGAAACTGGCTGCTGCCCAGTCCCTGAGTTTGGTGTGCTTTGATGGTGTGAATTACCACAGCAATGATCTGGATTATCATGTCTGGTGTCTTAAAGAACCTGAATGCAACAAGGATTTGCTATGGTGTGAATTAGGATTTGCTTTGGTTGGGTAATATCTGTTTCTTGTGAACGTTCTTATAATTTAATTTGGCCTCTCTGCTTCTACTCAATTAGGCACAAGAATTCCAAATGCACTAAAAGAAAGCCCCACAAAAATAAACAAAATCAAAACAAATCATAATTTAATTTTTTTCCTACTGGTGTTCCCAGAATATATAGGCCTATTGTGATGGAGCCTTACAGAAAGCCAGACAACTTGTTAAGGATTGTTAAGGATTCATTTTCCAGCTTTGGAAGTTGGGGCTTACTCATCTGCATGGTGCTGCACATGAGCCTCGCATTAATGCCTACAGGTTCAGGGACAGCCTTTTTCAAAATGTTTCTGTTCCATGTGGAACACCTGCACCTGTGTCATAGGTACAGCTTTTTGTTGCTCTGAGGGCTTGGATCACCTAATTCTTTATCTTCAAAGGGGAGAAATGCCAGAGATGTAGGTTTAAAACACTGTACACTCATTTTGGCTAACGACTTTATTCAGTTTTGGATATCTGACCCATGGCAGAAGTCTGAGGAGCCGACAGTACACACTTGATACTGTGTATGGTAAAATGCAAAATGTTCTTAATGTATTGATGAAAAGTGCTGTTTAAAAAGTGAAGTGACATTTCTTTTTGATAGGTGAGAAGCCCTTCACTTGTGAGATTTGTGGCAAATCATTTACAGCTAAAAGTTCACTTCAGACTCACATTAGAATTCACAGGTAAATCATGTCTAATTTTCATTACATTCTTTAAAAATGTAACTTCTAATCTGATAACCTGTACGTAATGCTTGTTCAATTATAGAATGGTCAGGACTTGTTTGCATTTTGAATGATTGTTAAAGACTTAACACTTTTGCTTAATCTGTGTAAGGAAGAAATTGGTAGTGGAAAGTACTGAAGTGCTAAATACTCATGTGCCAAGACATTGTAAGAGTTTTCTGGTGTTTTGTCTCTGCTCAATGACAGTGTACTTACTGCTATGTTATTTTAATGAAAACTTTACTGTGAATTTTTGTTTTTCAGAGAACAGTAGCCATGGTGTGACAAGGTTATTGGAGCATTGTCTTGTTACCCTGTGACCTATCCTGTCTCTTTCATAGCATTAGTTGTCTTTTACCTTTGTCATTGTGATGCATTGCATAAAGGCATATTAGATTTTAAATGACTGGAGAACTGTTGTATAAGAAGAGATTCCCACTTCCACTAACATTTCCTGTCCCCTTGACACAGGCAGCAAGTTAGGATTTGGACACTACTTCTTTTTTTAAAGCCAACACTGTAAATAAATGTTCTTGAAATGGTCAGTGCTTAGAATTGTGCAAAGTAAGTTGCTGCATTCTTGTCAAGACCTAGCAGCGTGGAGCTTATACCTCTGGTTTTATGAGAGGAAGGCAGTTATCTCTGTAGATCTCTAGTATAAATTGCATAGTTTGTGAAGTCAAATAGAAATAATCAGGATGTCAAATAGAGGATGTTTTTAATGACACTACTCTTAAGTACTTACAATTTAGAAAAACAAAGTAATCATTAAGTATTTTATTACATAATAACTTTCAAAGAGCAGCACTGTCAAAGTGAATGTTTTAATGAGATCAAATTTTCTCATTTTGCAGAGGAGAAAAGCCATATTCTTGTGGTATATGTGGAAAATCCTTCTCTGATTCCAGTGCTAAGAGAAGACACTGTATCTTACACACAGGCAAAAAGCCTTTCTCCTGCCCAGAATGTAGTTTGCAGTTTGCTCGTCTGGACAACCTCAAGTCTCATATGAAAATTCATAGCAAGGAAAAGCAGTTTCAGGAAGCCAGCGCTGCCCCAAGCACCAACGCTCACGCGGAGGAAGTGAGAAACATTCTCCAGTTGCAGCAGTACCAACTTGCTGCCTCCGGAGGGCAGGAAATTCAGCTGCTGGTTACAGATGCAGTGCACAACATCAACTTCATGCCTAGCCATAATCAAGGCATTAGTATTGTGACTGCAGAAAACGCCCCAAACGTGACACCAGAGCAGGCCACAAACCTCACGCTGCTTGCGCAGCCACCACAACAGCTGCAAAACTTGTTGCTTTCAGCTCAGCAGGAGCAAGCAGAACAAATCCAAAGCATCAACATGATTGCCAACCAAATAGAGGCTTCCCAGCCTGAACAAATGCATGTCATCACTCTTTCCAAGGAAGCACTAGAACATCTCCATGCTCATCAAGGACAGAATGAACAAATCCACTTAGCAGGATCTTCGCATCCAGGTCAGCACGTGCAGCTGGCTCAGGAATCAAGTCAACAGTCTCACTCCAGCCAAGATGCAGTTCCTTCCCATCAAGTCAGTGAAGAACAGAATCAAAGTGTTCATGTTTCTGAATCCCATCAGCAGCCTCTCTCAGTAAATGAGTCATCTCATGAGCAACCTATCCAAGGACAGACTTTCTGAAATGCTTGTTTGTGAGCAGAGGGCTGGGCCAGAGCATGCTTCTCATCCAAGCAGGGATTACACATATCACATTTATTTTTTTTGCAACATAAGCTATCTGAAGATGCATTTCTTGGTGATTTTAGATGAGTGACTCAGTGTTCTTAACCTTATTTATTTTAGACAGTTTTTATTTTCCAGATTGGTATTTTTCTACCACTTAGTCCATACCTCACAAGTGATTAATGTGTTTTCTTGTGCCTCATACACATCTCTGCCTACTGAGGAGATGCTTGGCCCTTACTTGCATTTCAGTATGACTCTCCAGAGAAGTGCACCTTGCTGGTAGGAGAACAGTGTTTAAGACATCAGCTGATCAGAAAGTACCACTTCTCTGACAAAGTCAACATTACCTGAGCTACTGTCAAGACAACCAGTACTTTTTGCAAAGCTAACACCATATGTCTTACGTTTAAAGAGCTTTCTCTCTGCAGGTTAATGTATAATTTTCTATGTAATCATTCCCTGAAGTGCATTATGAGTTACTGACTACCAAATTTGTTTGGTTTCAGTTGAAACTGTCACAGCCTTTAACTGGCCTTGAATCTTCCCTTCTGTTTACTGTGTGCTGTACAAGTTTTGCTCCTCAGAAATGTTTAAGCCATTGCACTTGAGTAGTGGCAATGAGATGTGGTGGTTACACTGGAGAACTGAAAAGCCCAAATTCTGCTCTGTTAGTTTGACCACTCACTCTCTGTGTGACTGTGGGCAAGGTAGTTGACCTCTGTGCCTTATTTCATCATCTAGTAAGTGGGGATAGTGTTCACGCACTCTGCCAAGCACTTTGAAGAGCTCTTGATGTTGAAGGCACTGTCTGTTGAAGTGCAAAACTCTTCCTGACAGGGTTCTGTCTAAGCTTAGGAGCCAGTGAATATTTAAAGTGTTATTTTTTGTACTTTGGAGAGAAGAATGTAATCTTACTTTAATATATGTTAAGACTGGTAATTGTTTATGTGAAGATTTAAACACGGAAGAGCATCACTGCAGAGCGTAATGAGTTACATAAATGGGGCACATCGCTTAAAGTTGTACAACTATTTTTGTTGACTAAATTAGATGTGTACAGATTGTTTTCAATGACTGCTAAAAAAAAAGATCTGACATCTTAATAAAATGCCTTGCCAGAATACATGCTTTGTGTTTTCAAGTTGGACTACTGGTAACACCTTGCATGGTGGACTGATGTGTTAAAATCCAGATAAAATGCCACTATTACTTAACATGCTCATTTGTCACTTCAGCTTTAAAAGGTCATAGTTGTGACTGACATTGATGTTTTATGGTATGAAAAATCTAAAAATTAGGGTGAGATTAAAAGTAAAATTATCCACATTTTTTATAATATCTCTCGTTCCAAATCCAGATTACTTGGCCCACTCCTGACTGCACCCTGCAGAAGTTTGGTTAAATATCTCCATTTCTTCAAAGTACTAGATCACTTTTATATAAATGGATCATGGTAAGGGTAGACAGTGGGAATAAATCAATGCAAAAAAAAAACCGAACTCAAAAAACAACAAGCCATACCACAACAAAGCTCGGTTTAGGCTTTTCACCTTTCTTCTCAGAATGGAGAAATAAAATTTGCATACTTTCTGCCACAAAAGTGAACCAGCATACTCTGCAGTTCTGCCTGAGAAGCTTGAAGTCTTGATGCTGTAAGAGCAGATGAATAAATACAGTAAAGCCTGTTACAACACAATCTTGCTGAATAACTGTATAAGCTTACAGTAAATATTCTGGCAGTTTCATCCTAAAACTTCTGCTTTTATCTAAAACACTGTATGGTGCAGCCAGAATACTGTCTGGTTGTAACAGGAGCTTGAACTGAAGTCATTCTCTGCCATATATTTATGAATCCTGAAATGCTGAAAAACTGGTTACGAGCTAAATTCTAAGGCTACCAGTAGAGTATCTGTTCAATGTTTTCCTTTTTTTTTTTTTTTTGTTTTGTTCATTATGCAGTTATGCTTGCAGGATTCACTTCCATGCTACAGTTAGACATGAGACACTATCACATAGTGATTTCTCAATGCTTTCCCTATAACTAAAAAACCTGAAGTTTTGTGTTTGGAATTCTGTTGTGCTTTTTTACAAATTACCAGTGAGCTTCTGTGAATAGCACAGCAATGACTAATCCTGCACCCCGCATTGCTTAAGCTGTCAGTACATATTGCAGTTTGCACTCAAGGAGCTGGTGTAGCTTCTTGTATCACAAATGTTGCTTTTTGGACACCATTTACTTCCTTACTAATGAATGCATTTCTGTTAAAAGATGAAAATGAATCCTTTTTCTGTGTGTGCATTTTTAAGGCTACAGCTGAAGCCTAGGATTGCTTGAATTTGAAAGGAAATCCCTTCAGCTTTGTTTTGCAGTCCAGCTGCCAGTAAGAACTATTTAGGAAAAAAACATCCCTTAGAAACTACATTTCAAAACAGCTCTCTAAATATCTTTACTACTTAGCCAGTAAACACCTTAACTTCTCTTTTTCTCACATAGACTAATCCTAGCAAATCCATCTTGCTGCTTACTATGTTAAAATGAGATTAAGGTTTTAGACATAAATGCAGGGCAGTAAGAGGACTACAGAAAAATCCAGTTTTGTGAGCATTTAACACCATTGTTTCTTCTGCTCTGTTGGTAAGTTACCCAGTGTAGTTGAACTCTTAATAGAATTTAACTTTTTTTTTTTTTCTATTGCAAGTTTTATCAGATTTTGGCTTTTTCTGAAGGTTTTGGTTAGTTCTCCAGGTGCAAGTAGAAACAAATCCCCAAGAGGTAGAGCAAACACACTGTGAAGTCTGTATTGTCTATTGTGCGTGGATTTCCCCTGCTTGGCCTTCCAGTCCAGCATCTCATTTTTGATAGATGAATATCAGAGTATTTCTTTCATACGGGCTGTGAAAGGCCATTATCCTGCCAGTTGGAAAACATTCATCCCAACAGGTGGAACTTTTCAAGGGTTTTTTTACTACTTGGTTTATGCTCTCTCTCCTGCTCAGGCAGACTAAAAAAAGCACTACTAGGGGTTGTACAGCAATTACTTCTTAGCATCTAAGAGGAAAAGGAGATGACTCTACATCACAAACTTTTCAACTGAATTCCTATTAACAAGTTAAAGTTAACACTGTTGAACCTGGCATTGATCTTGCCACTTGTTCAGGAAAGAGTTTTGCTTGCGTCTCTTTGTGAAAGGCTTGTTTTACTATCATCGCCAGTTACTCATCATGATGAAGGTCATGGTTGGTGTTTGTTAATACCTATCCTGGAGTGCTTGGATGTGGGTTTTTTCAGTCTTTTCCCACTTCACTTTAAGTGACAGCTACTACGGGTGGGATTCATTCCTAATCACCGACTCAGTGCCTGTGTGAGTGTAGCAGCCCAGTGTGTTTCCTGTCTCCCCACGTGTTCCATCTCTGCAGCAGACGGTCTCCTTGAGTGTGTAAGTATCCTTATCCTGGAGAAACCAAGTCTGACTTGGGAGTGGCTGGGAGGAGGCCAGTTTGCAAAGCAGGTGCGCCCTGAAGCTTAGCAGCAGTCAAAGGCACTTCCAGGGTACTCTTATCTTCCATGGTCAGAAGTCCATCTGTGTAGGCCTTTTCCCAGTCCTTCTGCACTGCAGGTTCTCTCCAAGAGCAGAGAATGAAGAGGTAATGCCATACTGCCTAGAGCTATGATTTCAGGACCTCTATCTATTCATCAGAGACTAATTAAAGAGTCTGCTTCTGCAGAATTGCAGTCCCATGAGTGTTTTGGTTTGAGCCTGGCCAGAGGCCAGGAACTACCCAGGCTAACTGACTCCTCGCAGCTGAACAGAGGAGAAAAAAAAATTCAAAGTGTCCCTGAGGTCTATGATTCAAATAATTCAAGAGATAGGCTTTATCTTAAGAGATATAAGAGTAAATTTATACTAAAGCTAACAGAGAAAAGATAAGAAAAAAAATGAGAACGAATACGAGTTTATTGGAAAAACACCTTCTTCCCCCCCCGCCCCGTTTTACCTCCTACCCAAACAGCGC
>WBMZ01015294.1:0-30960 GCA_013400975.1 Atrichornis clamosus
TAGCAAAACCACGACACTCATCTGTAAGAAGGATCAGAAAGAAGATCCAATGAACTAAAGACTTGTCAGCATGACCTTGGTGCCGGGGAAGGTCATGGAGCAGATCATCTTGAGGGCCATCATGAGATATGTGCAGGACAACCAGGGGATTAGGCCCAGCCAACACAGATTTATGGAAGATATGTCTCACTTGATGGACCTGATATCCCACAACCAGGTGACCCGCTTTTTTGGGTCACCAAGGGAAAGGCTGTGGTTATTGTCTACCTGAACTTTAGTAAAGCCTTTGACAGAGTTTCTCACAGCAGTCTCCTGGAGAAACTGACTTGCACAGGTGCACTCCTTGCTGGGTTAAAAAACTGACTGGATGGCCTGACCCAGAGAGTGGTGGTGAATGGTGCTGCATCCCGTTCAGTTGTAAGTGGGATTCCCAAAGGCTCAATACTGGGGCCAATTCTGCTTAATAATTTTAGCCGTGATCTGCATGAAGGAATTTAGTGCATCCTCTGTTGTTTTGGATGCATCACCAAGCTGGGAAGGACTGAAGTTTCTTTTCATTTCCTTCTTGGGTCACTGTATTTAGCCCATTTGCAATGTGTAAAATGGGGGAAATTAACATAATATTTCATTGTCTTTTGTCTATTCAAACTGGAAATCTTAGAAATGCAAAATGGGTTGTGTCCTTAAAGTTTCCATACTTTCCTTGTTTCATTGGAAATATTGAGAATGTGACTTCTGTCTTAATAGCAGTAATAACAAAAACAATGTAAAATTGCTATTTTCTGAGCATGTCCCAAGAATTAAATCAGCAATTTCAGTTGTTTTACTCTTTCTAAAATGAAAATATCTTCCTAAACATTCTTTCTTCATTTACTGAAAGAACTTCGAAAACAAGAAAAATGTATTTGTCTTTATTGTTCATCAGTAAATCAAACACAAGCATACTCGGTATGCAACTGTCACATAAATTCATATTAATAGAATTATATCCACAGTTGATAACATATCAGTTCAGTAACCAAAACATTAGATAAATATATGTCAATAATAGAGATAAAGCAGTCTGGGAAACCACATTATACCTTTAAGTTTTCCTGACTCTGCAGTGTAGGAGGAATGATTTTTGCAGTGCATTCATGCTAAGATCAAGGAAGAAAGAAGTCAATTTAAAAAAATGATAGTCCTCCTTTTCAACCATTGCCTTCTCAAGAGGATAAATCACCTTTAACAGGTAATCTATTTACAAACATAGGGACAATAAGTTGTATCTCAAATAGGTATCTTCAAACCTAAGGCTTTTAACATTCAAAAACTCTCCTACTCCTAACTTCAACCATGTTCAAAGGTTTCAAGTCTTCTAGCACAGCCGTAGTGATGGCTGCACAAGCAGAGGTGTTTTACAGTTTGTGTGATGACACAAATGTGTTTTATCTTGCAGCAGTAAACAGGTATGCATTCACACAAGTGGAAATTGTCCCAGTGAGTCCAAATGCTGGGCTGAAATTCAGTGATTTAGCTTCAGAACATAAACCCATTTAACAGAAACGTTAATAAAAATATATTTGCCCTTTATGTTGTTGTCTCAGTGATTTGTTTCCATTTTTGATTTCATAAAATATATTTAAGGTTATTCCCAAAATAGTGGGGAAAAAAGAACAAACATTACCATGAATTTTGATGAATCCTTATTTGTGTGGCAAATAATGACAGACGGTCACAGTAGTCACTAGGTTTTTCATAGATGTAGTCTGAAATATACAACAGCTGTAATTCATTTTCTACGATAATGAGGTAACTTAGGTTTCAAAAAACTGTTGTTCTGTTTTTTTTTTTAAATAATGCATCAAACCTTTAAAATAGAACATTCAGTTTTCCTGTGTGACAATTTTGTTCTGGAGTAATTTCTTCTTAAGTGAAGATAAGTTGGTCCTAAATTACTCCTTGCATGAAACTTCCTATGATTTCCTCTCTAATTTGTAAGACAATAAAAAGAGTGATTAATTAGTGCTTTATAGCATGAGTATGAAATGTTGAAAAGCATTTTGTTTCATATGCAAAACAAGGTACATTAAGATTGCCATATTCAATAGTCTTACCACTCTTACAAATATAGGGTAATAAAGAGCTTTGCTTAGCATAGAGTTGGAAAAGACAAAGCTGACAAGCAGTGCCTCCATTTTTTGAGTCCAAAGGAATTTAGACATAATTCAAAGTAATTTCTTCAATAAAAAAACCACCATGACAAAACTCTACCCGTTCAATCTACTAATACTGTACTTATCTCTCTTTTGAGAACAAAGGAACATTTCCTTCATTTGTGAAATGTTTACTCTTACTTTAATTGTGTATATGCTAATGTGCATATATACATGTGGTGGTGTGTGCCTTCCCCATGCTTAAGCCATAACCACCTGTGGGGGTTGTGGTGGCTCTGTTCAGCTCACTCTGAGCTTTGGGGGTTGGGTGGCAATCTGGTAGCCAAGGATGTCTCCAAGGCTGCCCCACAAGTCTTGCTGATAAGTAAATATGGCTGAAAGTCAATCATCTCATACATAGCAGACAGCCCAGGCCCCAGTGCTCTCCCCTTATGTTAGTGAGCTCCCTCGAGTAGGGACTAGGTTAGTGCTCAAGGTTACCCCTCAAGGCTGAGAGATTCCTTGCCACAACAGATTCTTGGTAAGAGATTATTAATGTGCTAAGCTTTGAAATTTTAGCTGACTGATATAAAGGATTTATTGCACATATATAATTCTTTTGACATAAACCATTGACCAGGTCTGGGATTAGGCATGGAATCAACCACCCCTAGACCCATTTGGGAGGAGTTTAGAAAGTAGTGGGGTACTTTCCGAAGCTTGTGAGTGAATGGGAGGGTCTCGCTGACAGTTTGTCTGACCTTGTCTTCTCTGCAGTGTGGCTAAATTAAGTGTGCCTTGACAGTGAACCTTGTTAAACCACTGTGGCATTTACTACTGAGCTTCCTTAACTCACTATATTAGTAAAAACTGCTTCTCTCTTACAAGCAAAGTGCATAACTTCATCCATGACAATATTTCACCATTCCTTTTTCTGCAACCCACATATTTATAGTTTTTCAATAGCTGGCAAAACTGACAGCACATGAGTTGTTTTAAACACAGAGCAAGGTCCTCTCCTGGGCAAGTGCCTGTTGCGAAAGCTTCTTTCATCAATGCCTTGGGCCACCCTTGAAAGAGAATCAGGACAGACTGTAAATGAAGTTTCAGGTTTGTTACTGTGATGCCAGGGGACAAACACGCAATTTTGTCTCTGTCAACATTGTTTCACTGCATAAATTGGTCATGTTGCAGGATTTGACATGTGAATGTATATTTAGAAAGGTAATGAAAGCACTGTCTGCATTAGCAGCAGAGATGGCAGTGGTAACCATTCCCAATGACAGGGCAAAGTTCTCCAACATGGGACATCTCTGTAGTAGCAAACACTAGGAAACATCTGTACAACCCATCAGAGAGCAGAGGAAAATCAGCACGAGAACATCCTATTTCCTCATCTATTTCTGAGCAATTGGATTTGATATCTTTCAGAACTCATTTTTATCTCCAGCAGGCAGAACTCCCTTTTGCTTTTTTATGAAAATGTTATGACTCCATAGCTAATGTTTTCCCCCCTCAATCTTTTCATCATATGGATACCCCCTTATCTTACCTGAGAAAAAAGCCTGAGCGTATCAAAGACTTTGGTGCTGCTGTTTCCCCAATCACAAACATAGAAAAAAACCTTTTAATTGTTTTGGAGGAAGCCGAAAGGGAGTATATAGGATTTTGTTCCTCATCACCTTATGTTAACTCCAGAAAAACTGTGTCCTAAGTGTGCAGTTAACTGATATTTTCAGAGTAAAATAAACAAAATAAAATAGAAAATAATAAAAATGCAAAAATAATATTTTAAAACTCCATCATTAAAGTAGCAAGGTAATTACCTCTTCTACTTTGCTTGCAAGCAAGGAAGAGAATGTTTATCACCTTGCCTAGAACGTTGGGAAAGTAACAGGAAGCTGTAGAGAACTTTCTAAGGCATAATTAGTCGTCCTCACAAGCAACACCCACCTCAGGGTAAGGCAAGTATCTTTCTGTAATGTGCTGAATAACATTGATTATATAGGCATATCAAACTGCACTGATTAGCATATATAAATAACATTTAGGTACTTCTAGAGAAGAGCAAGAAATTGTGTATCACACAGTAGTCTTTTTAGGTTTTATTCTTCCAGGGAGAATTGTTATAGAAAACGCCAGATAATCCAGCCTCAGATTGTTTCTGAATACCCTCCAGCCAATCAGGGACTTGTGGAAACTTCCCACTTCACCAAAAAAGAGTACTAGAACAGATGGATTAAATTATCACTTTAGTTCTCTTCAAACTGAAATCTTCTGTTCTGTTCTGTTCTGTTCTGTTCTGTTCTATTCTATTCTATTCTATTCTATTCTATTCTATTCTACTCTATTCTAGGAGAAAAGACAGTGTCATTTGCTAGGGACAGACTGGGGAATGTGCCCTGGAAATATACCATTGCATTGGTAAAACCTTGTGAAGTGATGCCATGGAGAACCCTTTGACAAAAGGGACTTCTCTCCAACCTTGGACTGTTGAGGGATGCATTCACAAAAACTGGAATTGCCCAAGGTGCAGAAACTGCAGGCAGTAATGCACAGAGAATAATCAGCAAACTGGACTAATACGGCTTCTCAAAGTCTTTTTCCTGCTTGGCAAAAATCTAAAATTTCACCTTGCATATTTCTATAACGCTCTTTTGAAAGACTACTTTGAAGGTATACTTTGAGGCCCAAAGAATTGTACGCAGTCTATAATGCCCTGGTGCCCAGCACAGCATCTCTGAAACTACCCCTACACACCCTTCAGCAGTATGCTAACTTCAGAGCCATCAGATTGAAGTTCAGTCATCAACAACACATACACAAATGCTAGATACTGAGTGCCCATACATGTTGCTTTGATCTTTGCTACTGTTGTTATTACAAAAGTTCCTAGAAAGTGTTCAACTGCAGTAGTAGGTCTTTCTGGGCAGTTTTATTTCCTTTCTGCAAATCCCTTGATATTTCAGCAAACTGTGATTTTCCATGTTGTAATGTACTTATCCAGATATCAAGACCGTATCAATGCATAATTACATTGCTTGCACTAACCAATATGCTTTTCCATGGCCTACTTAATCTTTGGAAAACACTCTACATTGTTTGGTTTGGGGAATTCTTGTATCTCTAAATGGCCATTTGTCAAATGTATTGGTCCTTATTTACATAGAATCACAGAATTAACCATGAGATTTACATAAAACACAATGTAAAGATTTGTTTTAAAAATCAAAACTGTTCCAAACCCCCAAAATAATATTGTGAGTAGCACAAGTAAATCCATTTTGTTAATCTCAGTTTGAAATTGGGTCTCTTGCCCATACATCTTTTGTATTTCATTGATTTTCACCATTCCTATATCATACCAAAAGAAACTAGAAGCCCAGCTTCCACCACTGCCCCTTGTCAAATTACAGCTCATGCAGCAGGCCCAAATAAGTAATTCTGTATCAAGATTAGGTACATGAAATGCCTGTAGGCAGACCAATCTTCAGAATGACGAACCACTGTCTCAAACTTAAAGTTCAAAAATGCTGTGACAGTCAGAGCAGATTGAAATAGAAGGAGCTTAAACTGTAGTATAGAAAATCCACGGGATGAAATCAAGTAGATGATGCTGGGATCTGGCTGTCATGTATTTAAAAAGAAATGTTTCATAAGGACTACTTGGTGACACGGAAAATATTTTATGTTTTTTTCTTAAACAAATATTACTTTCAAAAAGAAGGGAAATGAGCTGTAGTTCCCTTAAACCTCTTAAAGACCAGCCATTAATTTGCATTAAATATCTGCAAATCTAAAATATCACGAGTATGTGACATGGTTTGGGAATGTTCATTTTTTTTTAAATTGCTTTCATGATTTAACATTTATCTATGCCGTTAAAGTGCTCTTATGATGAATGTACTTCAGTTTATATAATGCTACTTGTGAAGGTTTAGTTATTCTACTCTGAATGTTGATATGTGATTGCACGTGGGATAAGAGAAAGTGCCTAGCACACAGACACGGGAGTCTCAAAAATGTTCAGATTCTTAGCATGATTAGTTATGTTGGACAATGTCTCTGAGACTGTAACTACAAAGAAAGGGACTCCTTCACCTGGATTTGGAAAAAAGAGAGCTAATGCATTAAAACCTTGTAGCATATGTTTGTCATAGGTGTTTTGCTCTTACAGACCCTTCTTCAAGGACCTCTGAAAGATGGATTCATATCATATCATATATGACAAACTATTGTTTTATCTTTTCTAACTAACATTTTCTTAACACAGAATAAATTGCCCCCTCTTCCTCAAGAAAGATTCTCAAAGCTTAAGCTTTCTGCTCTTCCTCCTAAACTCTTTTTTTGTATAACTTTTCTAGAAAACAAACTTAGCCACAAATAAAAGAGAACTAAGGCAGCATCATGTGTCCACAGTTCAGGACAAATCTACAACCTGAATACAGGACTGGAAAATTTATTCAGCACTGGTTTTCTGACTAAAGTTGTGTGTTGCCTTGCAGTGGCTTGCATCACTCAGTGACAGTCACAGTGACAGAAACAGTCCAGCACCTTTATTCACTTTATGTATCTTAAGGCTGACCAGCACACAAATAAATATCTGCTGCCCGAATGGCAAGGAGCTTCACAAAGAAATAAATGAAAATGCAAATGGCATTTTCAGTACACAGAAGGATCCACAACAAATGGAAAATGGATGACCTGTATCTGTAGTGAATGCTAAATCACAGACTTAAAAAACTAAACCAAAATAAGAACAAAAACACCTGAATGAAGCAAGTAGTCTTTGGGCAAGGCAAGGCAAAATGTTTTCTGCTGCAACTGTGCTGGGGCAAGGGCACAAGTGATTTGTACAAAGACAAGTGGGATTCTAGTGTCAGGATGTTGGGTCTCCTCCTTCTTCCTTTGTAGCATGTGAGGTACATATGTCCTCAATGAAATGCTGGACTTTCTCCTGCATATCTATTCACAAGCTTCATCAGAGTATCCATTTTCCCAAAATAAGAGTTAGTAAAGAGTTCAAAGAAAAATGGTCTCACTTTGTAATTACATCATACTATCTAGAATCAAATATTGATGATAAGAGAACTTTGTAATGATTAAGGTTATAATTTCTGTCATTTCAGTTATACACATACTACCTTAATCCTTGTTCCACTTAGAATTGTGAGAAACAACAGAAAAAGTGTGAAAAGCAGTGTCTTGAGATTTCGGGGCCAGGGGGGCGGGGGTGGCATGAGCAGCCTCATAGGAGTTTCTAGGACAGCGAAGGACAGCACAGACAGCAGAGATTCCGGCACTCTGTTCATTTGACATAGTGCAGGAATCTCTGCAGAGCCTGTGGTAGGAATCTGTGCATCACCTGTGGCAGGTTGGGCACTTGCTTATAGAGAGTTTTGAGAGTGGCAATCATCACGCCCACCTCCTAAGGTTCATTGCCTGGTTCACTTGTTGTATCAAAAAGTTTGCTGCTTGCTCTCCTGGTGTATCAACTACAAGCTCTATTAATAACTTTCAACATAGTGACTCATTGTCTAAAATAAAGCAGTTTCTAATGTTTTTGTTAGAGGCAATTTAAACCTTTAATTTTCAAACCTTAATCTTCAAAAAGGCAATGGAGAAAAGTTTCTTTTGTTTTTTTCCTCATTCACTACAATCCTAATAGTGGAAGTTAAAAATAAATTTTAACACAGCTCAGGTAATTTGAAGTGAACTGGTAATATTCACACTTCTGTTTTGTTTTTTTCTTTGTAGTTCGTTTGTTGTTTTTTTGGGTTTTTTCCCCAAAGTAGAGTGAGTTTTTTATTTGTCTGAAAACTTAACAGGTAAAACTTGACACAAAATTAATGTCGTTCTTGAGAGTGATTTGTTTAGGAAGTGTCAGAGTAGATCTGTAGGAACTAGTGAGTTGCTATATTGCAGCACAGTAGAAAGTGAAATTGTAACATGAGAGCTTAACACAGCAGTTATTTGCTAATATGTGTTGAAGGCATTATAGTTTGACTTATTCCCTTCAAACATAACCACACACGTTCTGTACTGTAATGGTCACATTAATAATAATAGTGCTCTTACTGCTAAGTAAATCTCTAATGTATTTGTCATTACTACCTGCCAGCTAGCATTCAGAGGCCATTGTAAAGAAAACACTTGCTTTATTCTATTAATCACTTATAGATCACGCTTCGGATCAACAATTTACTTTGAATCACAAGTTTTTCTCCTTTCTTTCTGGTCTCTCAGAAAGTCTCTGGTCTCTCAACTGGCAACTGCTTGATATACCATCAAACAAATAGTAAAACCAAACAAGTATAAAATAATTAATTAAAAATAAACATGTCTGGCATATTCAATTTCCCTAAAAATCTTACAGGTAAGTTAAATCCTGTACTTCATCTCCAAAACATCGTATGCTCAGCTATCACCACATAAATTGATTGAATATCCAGTGCCATGCAATTTATTATACAACAAATCCAGTAGTTGCTATAGTCACAAGGAATAGTGGTGGAAAATTGGTAAAAACACTGTGGAGATGACTGTTTACTAACCAGAAAAAATACATTAAGCTGTTTGGACAAGGATAAACTCCTTGCTTTAAAAAGCAACTTTTCTTTTCAATAACATCCTAAGACCTCCTTTCACTGCCAGGAGTGACTGACATGTTTTGCTAGAATTTGCAAATACAGTTGTTCTTGCAAGACTTCTCAACAGAATTTAAGCTCCAGATAAGTGTCATTATTTTGCCCACATCACTCACATTAAGTACCCAAAAAAACCAATGTGAATGTGGAGTGATTTTTCTTTGTGTCATGAATAAAAGTACCTGTGCTGTTAGCACCTTTATATACAAAACCTGAACCACTTCTGCTTGGATTCCCAAGCTGAGTATTTATGAAGCATCCTTCGTCCTTGAGGGTTCTCCATGCCATCTCATAACCAGAAGCCTACACTCAAATCTGAGGTAGGATTTGGAAGATACTATAAGACTTTTTTCCAAGGTTTGGAATACCTAGATAGAGTTCTTGGCTCTGCCACATATTTCCTATGAGCCTACAAACATTCTTTTGGGTTTTTTTAACATAGCTATAATAAGATCTAAGAACAACTTTATTCATTAGTCTTCTAATTCCACATATAATTTTAAACAAGATCTTTGGCAAGGTTTGGCCAACTGCATGTTCACAGGCACATGTTAGGGACTATTAACAATAAGCAGGATGGATCAGTTAAAATTCATTACGGTCTTTGTCACCCTTCATAGTCCTGCTTTGTGTTCCCCTTCATGCCTTCATGAATGTAATACACACTCATTTCATACTACTCTCAAGGACTGCTGTGCAGCCTCACAGTGTTTCTAGCACTTTGAAAAAACACACAAAACCAACCATTAAATCTGATGATCACAAAGTCACCAAGGCCTATAAGACACAAAAGACCGGATTCACTATAGCGCAGACATGGCCTTCCCACCGTTCAGCTTCACAGACAGAAAAGGACTAGATATTGTCCTACTTAGAGATGTAGATTTAACTAATGTGTTCCACTTTCCTATGTGTAATATGGGGATTAAACTTTCTAACCTCAGAGGTTTTTTGTGAAGGTATGTGTCAATTTTAAATCACAAAATATTTCAACAGTATTAGAGTGCCCTTTACCTAAGAATTTAGAATTATGAAATTTAATGCATATCTTCTGTAAAATCACTGATTCAGAAAATGTTCCCTTGTTAATTTATTTAACAAGAATATTTGTACATCATAATTAGAAGTGCAGCAATTAGTTTACGCAAATTCATTCAAGCTTTCAGGTGAACATTTACAACATTGACAAATACTACTCTGAAGCATTGACTGTGCTATAATACACCAGCATAATCACAGCTTTTTTCCCGAAGAAGTAGGTTTCTGTAAATGTTTAAAGGAATGAGTGAAAGAACAACGAAGACTGGCTAGAAAGCTGTTTTAAGCATATTGGACTATGAAGAAAACCTGAAAGTAAAAGAAAGTGTGTGTAGACAGAGACTAAATGATAAGAATCATAATCAAGGTAGCATGTTGCTATGGAGAGCTTTGAAAATAACAGAGAAGCTGGGGTTTAAAGCAAGAAAAATAAATGAAGTAATATAGAGATTTAAAAGTAAAGAGAAAGGGAAAAGAGATGAACAAATGATCTGAATAAACTAAAAATGGATATTTCATTAAAGGTATTATTTATCCAGTGGAAAAAAATATTGAAATGTGGATTCTAATCTCTGGCAGATTGTTATTTTTATAATTTTATTTCCCTTAACATGACCAAATTTTAATTCAATACCTACATGCAGAATATAATTTGCATATAAAAGTGATTATCTTGTAAGAGCAGCTGTAAGAAGATATTAAAGGAAACAAAATATATTAGCTGAGGAGACTGGATTCTCCACCCTTGGAGAAATTCAACATGCCACTGGACACCGCTGTCCACAATCTTCCAAAGAGGACCCTTCTTGAGCACTGGGGTTGAACTAAAGACCTCAAGAGGTGCCTGTCAACCTCTTGTGATTCTATGAAGTGGAGAACACAGGTTAAAAATATTTTACCAGACAGTCACAATTGCTGTATTTCATATGTATCTTTTTAAATAGGTTTAATGTAAAGAATACAGTAGTGTCATTCTAAGATTAAAACAAATCACGAAAATCTGAACAAGTTGATATTTGAAAGATACAGGTTCTTCTCAAAATAATATCATTATTTCATGCTTCACTTCTGAGAATTCTCTCCTAAAATGCTGAATACCAAAGTGTTTTAAAAAAAAGAAAGAAAAACAACCTAAAGTAGAAAAAGTCCTCAGCCTACAATGTTGTGACATTTTGAGCATAGACTAGAGAAATTTCTTTTTATCCCATTGGGGCATGAATTTACCAACATAGTTTGTAGGTTATTTCAAATAGACAAATTTTTTTGCATATGTATATTAATTTAAAAGTTTAAAATAATGAAATAAGAATAAAATCAGATCAATTTCTATTTGCAGTGAAAAGTAAACAGCATATCCGCATTCATACATGGAAGATCTTACAAAACAGAAATCTCTCTGCTTTGGCAGTCCTAAAAACAAATGAAAAATTAATTAATCTACAGATACTAAGATTTTGGGACTGAAAAACAAAAAATATAAATAATTTTCAGTGACAGATAGATGTTAATTGCAAGTGGCATAGGTTGAATTTTTTTGTGATAATGGACATCTGGCACCAGACAACACAGATGTGAGCTACTGTGTATATCACAGCAAAGTTTATTTTAAGTGAGGTTTTAGTTTGCTTTATCATTCCAAAATCACAGTTTGGCTTAATTCTTAAAAAGCATTTTGCATACATCAATATGAGAAGCCCTCTTGTTACTAAGAAATAATTGTTGTTTTTAGGAGAGCTGGAAAGAGACTTTCTCCTGTCTTCAGATAACAGTATGATTAAGGATATCATAATGTCCTAACTTAGTTCTTCTGCAAGGAAAAGTATAGCCAACTGTGGTCATCTCTAAAATACTTTTGAAAAAAATGATGCCATACAAAATATAATTTATTGTATGTGGAGAAATAATTCAGGTTCTAATGTAATGCTTTTACTATCCTTCTACTTACTCTGTTTTTCTTATAAATGCATTCCCTTTTTTTCATGGACACTTTTTCGTAGAACTTAGTCCTAGATACAAGATTGAAATGGTTTTAATGTGATTTAATGTGTGGGAGGTTCAGGATCTGGGTTCTTCACACAAAATAACTTCTTGTTTCAACATTACAACTGCAAAATTGGACTTCCGTTTTCCAGAAGTACCGGAATAGAGTAAAACAAAGCTTTATCCATGTAGTTTTCATCAAGACCTTTATTTTGAGAATGAATTTCCAATTGATCTGTTTTGCTTTCCACAAATGCTGCAATTTAGTCAGAAATATTCATTTTTGCATTTTGACAAGTGTGAAAATGTCTTAGTCTTAGAAATACCAGTATCTAAAAAGAATGTCTAAATAAGCTCATGCAAGATTGGATGTGGACAACATTTGAAGTCAGAAACAGGGAACTGCTTCAGAATGAGAGATGGCTCAAGTGGAAGTAAGAATCATGGAGAAGGGTAGAAAACAACACACATTTATGATACTGTCTCCCTTGTGTAAAGTGAACTACTGAATAATATACCAGTACTCACTTTTTCCACTATTTATAAAAGCACAAGAACTCCCTGTTACACTGTTAATGTCACAGACCACTTGCTTCTTTTACAAATCAGAGGGCATAATTTCTCCTTTTGCAGAGCTACTGTAGTAGCGACATGAAAGGGTTTTTATGATATCTTTGGAGATATCAGTTTCAAGCATCTGCACTGACACATCTGAATAAGCAACACGTTATGTTGGCCTTTTCTTGGAATGGCTTTGGAGAACTAATCACTCTTGTACAAATGTTCACAGGAAACAAAGACTGTGAAGGTGAAAGAAAACCCATAGCTTTTATTTTTATGAATATTTTGCAAAACCTTTTTTAGATTAGACTATAATATTTTAAAAGGAATTAAAGATTATAGATAGAGCTGTATAACACAGAGAAAAAGAGGTTGCTTGTGCCTACATTTTTGTAAGTTCTTTCTAGGTTCCAGAACAAAACTGCTCCTTACAAAGATCAAGACCACATTTGAGAACCTATTTTCTCTGCAAATCTGAAAACTGCAATTGACATCTTCTTAATATACTTTTGGTTTATATTAACTCTTTTAGATTTTTATGATGGAAGTTAGGGATTTGATGACAAGAGTAAGCCATAACTTTAAGTAAACTGCGATGTGTAGCCATGAATTCAATGCATTTATATGAATGAATGTGAACAAAAGTGAAGGAGAATGACAGCGGCTGAAGAGTGGAAGGAGCAAGGTAGTTCATTGAAGGAGCCCTGTCAAGGGAACAAAGACAGATTGAGAAACAAGGCAGAAGGAACAAGAGTTATTCAGAGTAAATTGGGATCAAATGGCAAGCACTGAATTAGCTAACAAAAACGTATTGAACTAGGCCAAGTCAGTTCAAAGGGTGGAGGAAAATTCACCATGCAAAAGGACAAATTTTATTTTGTTTTGTCTGTATTTCAAAAGACAAAAATTAGTAAGAAGGTATCACAAGGACTATTTGCAGTAAAACATTACTGTAGGAAGAGTTAGAAAATAGTTAGGGAAAGTTTAATATTCCTAGAAACTCTTAAAAATATTAAGCTTCAGGAAAACTCACCAACAGGAGTAGCAGAACCCTCTTTTATTTTAACAAGAAGTTAGGTGAGTTAACCACAGTTTTGGAGTTTGTCACAGCAGTATTGCAGTGCTTTATCTCAAATGTCCTTCAGCAGATAAAGAACAGTGATAACAATAATGGCACTGTCATTTCACATCCAGACCGCAAGTGTGATAACAGAACTTCAGTTTAAATGGAATTCGCCTTATTAGGCTGTAGCATTTTCTGTAAAGATTCAGATATAAAAATTCAGCCATTAATATTAGCTGAATATAGCTACAGATGGAGAGTGAGGATTGAGGATATTCTAGTTTTCGTCA
Source organism: Atrichornis clamosus (assembly GCA_013400975.1). Classification (NCBI taxonomy): domain Eukaryota; kingdom Metazoa; phylum Chordata; class Aves; order Passeriformes; family Menuridae; genus Atrichornis; species Atrichornis clamosus. Next base: position 13,715 of record WBMZ01015294.1, read on the forward strand.
TCAGATTTTCATTTCCCATGTACCATAGATCAAGTCTGGTAGCTGAAAGGAAACAAGATTTGCAACTTTGGTAAATAGTGTTGTCACAGACCACATGTAGGACCTTGGCAAACAGGCCATTTTTACCCCCTTATAGCACTTTGCCATGTTACATTTGACCTGTCTCCTGTACAATATTATGCAGTGTTATATTATAACTTTTTCTTTATACAGAAGTAAGAGTAGACCCTAGCTTGGTCTTCTTGTTAGAACATCTTTGGAGATCACCTCCAACCACTGCAATTTTTTTAGTAGCTTTTAGATTTCTCTGAAGCAACTGACATACCTTGCTATGGCAGTAACTGCACCAACTAAAGAAATTACCATTTTCAATTAAACTTATTGCTGTGTATCTGCAGAGACTCTTCATGCTAAATTCTATCACCTGCAAATTTCTAAGGTTATCACACAATTCTAAACTACCTAGCTTTCCTTGAGGCAGACTGGGAAGCACAATCAGCCCTGAGGTTTTGGTGTTTTCCATTCAGCGAAAAAAGACTAAACCTGTTATCTGTTGTCAGATAATATAGTCAGACCAGAAAAATTACATCTGCTGTAATGATTGTAAATGTGCTGTAAAGCAATGATTCAGATAGATTTATTGTGATTTTAAATGTGAGGGATTATTGATCACTCATTAAATAAAAAAACAGTTTACATGTGAACATAAAATTTAATAAAATTCCACATTTAATTAACAACAAGAAAAATTGATCAAATTTAGCTTAAAAAACTGTAAGTCTTCTTATGATAGTGTTAACATTCACTTTTTAATTGAAGGTAATGTGCTGATTAGAGGAATAATTTAGGTTTTTTGAAAGACTTTATATCAATTCAGAAACAAATTAATTTTCATCTAAGATATTATCCTTCTTCTATGTCTCTACACCACAGTTCTACCCAAGATATCTGTGGTTTATTCAAAGAAATGAAGTTATCCTCTAGACATTCAATGTTAACATCTTAGATTCAGGTATTGTAGTACTATTGCCTACAATGATATCCAACCTTTTTTGACACGCAGATGAAACAGTTGTTAACAAAATTAATAGGTAGAAAATAGGAAAAAAGTATTTCATTGAACTGTACAAAATTCCTCTCAGGTTTCTTGTTGAAACATCAGTCCAAGACAAATAAGTAAATTAGATGAGTCATAGTTCTGATTTGAAGGAGTCAACAACGGGCCTAAAACAGGATGTTCACTTATGGAGCTGTGTACCATTTTGGAAGCTGGGCGATTCTCACTAGTGAGGGAATAATGAGGGAATGGGAGGAAAGTCTCAGACATTAAGAGACATTTCCAGAGACTTATTTCATTGCCAACTTGACATAAAAGTCACTACTCGAAATTTCAGGTACCCTTCCTAAAGGGTTTTCTAGATTTGCTAAGGAGAAGGCACACCATTCTTCTTCACCTTCTTGTTTTTCCTTCACTTAACAGCCTTTCTAAGAGGCCAAAACAATCAGAGATTGAATGGTTCCACTCCTTGAAAGCAGTTTATTTGTGAAAGCACAGGAATAGATTTATTCTGTTGGTAGGCACCTCCTGTTACTTGTACCTGTGCTCCACAAAGGTGGTAGTCCCTGGCAGAGAATGAAGCTGGGAGGTAAGTGACAGCTATGAAAGAAATATCCATAAATCATCCTTGTGGGTCTTTTGCATGCAGAAGAAAACAGAAAGCTTTGCCACACATAAGATCATTTAGTGAAAATCATGAGGGAAGGGAATAGCTTTCTTCCCTGCAACTCTGATTATCTAAAAGATCAGATAGTTAGGATAACTTTGTATGCTTTTGCAAATTAAACCTTCTTTAAAGGTTCATTCACAATTAAATTTTCATTTCAAAACCCTCTCAACAGTTTGATGAGCAAAATAATTGATAGCAAAGTCTGATGACATAAGCTCAGTCTTTTTATTATTGATCAGGGCAGAACTTTCCAGATATGTGGATTTTTGAGGTTTCATGTGTCTAACTTTCTTATTTGAGTGTTTTCATCATTATGACTTGTGTAAATTCTTCATGTTAGTACAGGTCCTTCTAAAAACAATTAAAGCAAAAAAATATATGAGATGTTCCAAACATATTACCTTTTCCTCTACCTTAATTTTGTAATGTTCCATTTCACATATGGAAACGTCATGGAAATGTCCTGTAAATATCATGGAATATATTTTATATGTACATGACCATTTGAAGATTAGCTATTTTGGCAGTAAGAGTGGTTAAAATTATTGTAAATGAAGTATAGGATTTTTTTCTAAATTACAAATTACTGAATACTTTATAAATTTTCAGATTTCCAGGAGAAGTGTTAAGTTAAATAAAGTACTGTATTAGTTTTTTGAATCATCTTCTAAGAACTGATGGCAGCATCTCACAATTGCTATTGTGTTAACAGAACTAATTTTGTACCTTGAAATTTAAAAAACACCCATACACAAAAAAAAAAAAATCCCATCAGAAATCACAGAATTTACTACTGCTTTTTTGTAAAATCAATCTTCTGAAGAGGTGCTTGACTCCTGTGAACAGAACAAAGGGAGTGGTAAGAAAAATCATAGAATCATAGAATATGCTGAGTTGGAAGGGACCCATGAAGATCATCAAGTTCAACTCCTGCCCTTTCACAGGCCATCCCCAAGAATCAGTCCCTGTACCTGAGACATCAAGAGCTTCTTGAACTCCATCAGGCTTGGTGCTGTGACCACTTCCCTGGGGACCCTATTCTAGTGTTCATCTACTCTCTGGATGAAAAACCTTCTCCTGATATAAAAACTAAACCTCCCCTGGCACGACTTCAGGCCATTGCCCTGGGTCTTGTCACTGGTCACAGCAGAGAAGAGATCAGGGCCTTCTCCTCCCCTTCCCCTCACAAGGAAGTTGTAACTGCAAAGAAGTTTCTCAGCCTCCTGTTCTCCAGGCTGAACAGACCAAGTGACCTCAGCCACTTCTCATACGGTTTCCCTCAGCAACCTTTTCATGGCGTTGCTCTCCAATCTCTCCCTCCCCAGTGTATACACACAACCAGCGTTTGTCCATCCCATGTGAAGAACCCAGCATTTCCCTTGTTGAACTTCATAGGGTTGATGATTGCCCAACCCACTGATTTGTCCAGGTCTCTCCACAAGGCCTCCCTGCCCTCGAGGGAGTCAACAGCTCCTCCCAACTTAATGTTGTCAGAAAACTTAGTATTCCTTTGAGTCTGGTATCCAAGTGGTTCAATGAAGATGTTGAAGAGCTCAGGGCAAAGGATGGAGCCCTGTGGAACCCCACTAGTGACAGATCTCCAGTCCGATGTCAGCCCATTCACTACAACCCTTTGCACTCAATTCCTGAGCCAGTTCACGCACCACATGATGTGTTTAACCAGCTGTGTGCTGGACATCTTATCCAGAAGAATCCTGTGAGAGGCCATATCAAACGCTTTATTGTAGTCCAAAAAATTGCATCTGTAGAGTTTCCTTGGTCTACCAGGTGAGTTATCCTGTCATAGAAGGACATCAGGTTTGAAAAGCAGGACTTTCCCCTCATGAAGCCATGCTGGCTTTGACCAATGACTGTGTTGTCCTTCAGGTGTTTTTCAATACCTCCCAGGGAAATCTTTTCCATTATTTTACCAGGCACTGAAGTGAGGCTGACAGGCCTGCAGTTTCCAGGGTCCTCCTTCTTTCCCTGCTTGAAAAGGGGGACAATATTTGCCAGATTCCAGTCATCTGGGACCTTTCCAGATTCCCAAGTTCACTCAAAAATCATTTAGAGAGGCTTTGTGATGACATCAGCCAGCTCTCTGAGGATTCTCTGAAGAGTCCCATCAGGCCCCATAGATTTATATGGATCCAGAAGGAGCAGCAGACCATGCACAAGTTCAGAATCAACTGGGAGTTTGTATTTCTTATAATCATGGTCCTCCAACTCAGAGTACTGCCTTCCTCAGTATCACCCCATGCTTTTCCTGATAACTGAAACATCTCCAGAACTGTGTGGAATTGACAGAAATTGACATGTGTTCTGACTGGATTTTGTGTTTTGCTTTCTTATCTCTGCATATAAATATATATCTCCTACTTCTTAATCATTCACAAAAAATGAACCAGTAGTATCTATGATAGAGGCAGTTAATCTGTATAAAAAATTAAACCTCATCAATGGTGTGAACCTAGCTGTCTATTTTCCCTATGGAAGATTTCCTTAAAAAGTAAAATCCGTGTGTTAATGAGTACTTTAAGAAAGGATGCATATTTCTTTAACAGATATTTTCAACATACGTGAAATGTAAATTTAATGAAAGCTATACAAAGGTGGGAACAAAGATAACTTTGTAAGTAACCCTGACCTATTTATCTTCTCACATAAAAGGTTACATTCTAATCCCAAGGTAAATGGCCTGACTTTATTGCATTTCGGGCAGATTTACACCAGTCTAACTGAGATAACATCTCTCCATATGTGTTTATCTGAGAAAAAAATGTCCTTTTTTTTCCTATTCATCCATCAAAAGATTGATCTTCAGGAAAGAGTGTTCTATAAAGTGAAGAAAGCAAACAAATCTTAACTTCTCTATCAGTCCTATTGCATATCATAGCAATTACTCTTGCTGTCATGAGCAATAAAGTCTGATATCCTTTGAGTTTACATGTGTCAAATCTAGGCCTCCAAAATGTAATGCAAGCTTCAGACTCTTATGACCAGAATGCGTGCTGAAATTTGCAGCCACTGGTGGGATGTGTAGGCACCTGACTTGCAACTTTCACAGGAAGATGGGGAAATGGTATCAACATGCCACACATTGGTGCAGAAATATGGAACCCAAGCTAGGAGCGAGAGAGAGAGAGCATATTATCTTGAATACTTTGGCCACATGCACGAAACAAGGAGGCATGACCACCTGTTTGATATTTTCCACTGTCAGGACTCACATAGCTGTTTATTAAAGGTGTCTTCTACGCACAGTTTACTCCTTCACTGGTTCCACCTGCTTCAGTGTTTATTTCAACAGAAAGAGTTTATGAATTTAGGTTGAAAGGTTTATGCCATTGGAAAACTACTAATATTTCCACATCTAACCTCTCCTACTTTGTGACTGTCCTTTTTCTCCAAGAAGGGCAACCTGAATTATAACACAGGTCAGATGGACCAGTAGAAACACAGTTTCTTCAGCACTTTTATTTATATTTTTTCTTTTCATTTATTCTTTTTTTTTAATCTGAGAATAAAAGAAAAGAGAAATGCTAAATATTAAACTGGTGCTCAAAGGATATTGAAATAAAAAATGAACATCCCTTGCTAGATGCAAGAAGTTTGGCATTTTCCATTTCCTCCTTTACAGGTGTGGATTCATTAAATCTGTTTTCCAGCTCCTAAACCAGGTGCCCGTGAAGGTAAAGAGCTCAAGTTGAGAGGCTCTATTGTAACTGAGGAGTGTGTAGTGGCAGCACTACTCTGCTTCCCAGTTCTACTAAGAGCAAAGTAGAATGAAAGACAGCCTCTAAATAAAAACAACAGATTTCATCAGAGATGCTTAAATTATGTAAAATAAACAATAGAATACACAAAAATAAAAAAAAAAAAAGAAAGCAAGCAAAGCAATGGGCAAAGCCAAGTTCTGTTTAAATCAATAAAATATTTATTCAGACACTAGTGATCTCAGGAATGTTATTGGTCTCCAGTTTGACGAAATATAAAATGAAAATATGTTTAGATTTTGAAGAAAGGGACCTTTTACTTTTAAACCATAGTGTTAGCTATACTACAGTAGAAAAAAGATTTCATATCTTACCTGATTAAAGCAAATTAAACTAGCAAGATTGGAGGCATTTAACAACAAAATATGTTGAGACATTCATTTAATATGAAGTCAATATTTCTGATTTCCCAAAGTGCTTCATAATAATGATCACTGAAGCATTCATTAAGTTTATAAAAGCTTCTGATGGTTTATTACTTTTCTGAGAAGAAACATCTAAAGAATAGTGCATGGACAATTTAGTGGAAATTAAGAGAGGGAACAAACTATTATTTCTGTCCAAATTCTAGTTTCCTGCATGCTTTACTATTGCCTTATTGTGGTTTCTCTAACAATCAATTTGGCTCAAACCTGCAGTAAATATGCTTAGTATCTTGGTAAGTGTGATGATTATTACTTCAGTGTGTGTATGTACATACATACATATATTTATACATACTGTATCAAAATGATATAATTAGGATCAAGATCCTCTTAATTTTTTGATGGTCTTCAGATTTTCTTCATAATTTCTAATGCATTTATTTCAGCACAAATATAAGGGTATCATTAAATAACATTTTTAAAAAATTTAAAAGTCTCTGAAACAAAGAGACCAGACTGGTGTGCAAACACCTCAATTAACATTTTTTTATAAGTTGTGTGCCCTTTTTCTTTTTCTGGATAATCTTACTTTGTATGCAGCAGTCATACTTTTCTTTGTCCCCCGGAACAAAATTTAGCAGGGAACTGCGAGGGCAGAGCAGGGTGTTTATCTGTACAGCAGAGAGAACAAGTGGAACAAGGGTTTCAGCTCCCAAAATCAAGGATTAGACAATGTGTTAAAAAACAGTTTACCTTCACGAAGAAATAAATCACTATTTCCTTTTTATACTCCTGTACTGTTTTTGGCTGGGATTGACTTTATTTTTTTCATGGTAGCTCATATTTTGTTATGCTTTAGATTTCTGGCTCCCTGGAGGGAGTGATCAGGAAATCTGGGGCTTGGCTGCCTACGAGATTTAAACCACAACAATTCCCAAAATAATACAACAATTCTTAAACATTTCTTTCTCCTTTTTAATCATTTTTTCAAATTTTCCTTTTTTTCTTTTTCTATTATTTTTTCTGTAAAGGAAAGGATATGTAGTTCAAAGGGGAACTCTTGCTGCAGTTGTTGCTGCCATAAATCTCAAATTCCAAAAATATAATTAGTGTCTAGTCTGGTTAAATGGCATGTTCATTTATGAAACAATTGCCCAAATACTTAAATTTTAATTATTGTAATAAAAAACCTGAAAAGGAGAATTTAGTGGTCATCAATGGATATAGCTGACATTTTATGAATTACTGTGTTCTACTTCTTAGAAATAGTGAGATATGTTTAGTGATAAAAGAGCCTGGTTTTATTATTACTTGCAGTTTATCTGCTAACAATGAACTTTAGTTCATTGTAACTTAAATTCCCCACTAGTTATGCTGGAATTCAAATTTACAGAACCTAATTTATCAAAAGAGGTTTTTTATGTAAACATTTATCTCTAACAAGGTATGTCTTTCTCCTTTGAAGCTGGAATAGAAGGTGAAGAGGAATTTTATGGGTGTGAAGCTCCTCCAAATATATAATTCTCATAGAAGTATTTTAGATAACTCTAAATATCATTTTATGTATAAAATTTATATTCCAAACAAAAAAATGTCTCAAGTAAATCACCCTAAATTATAACACAATTATTCATTGCAGTATCTTTTACAACCAAGTTATTCAAATGGCCAGTACTTATCATTCCATTTTAAAGGATATTATTATTGATAGTGATATAATTTATGGAATTACCCTATTATTCTATTAATTTCATAGATTTTTTTTTTTTAGAATAGCTTTCTAAAGGAAATGCTTAGAAATTTTCTGCTAATAATATTTAATGGAAAGGTGATTTTTCAAATTAGAAATATAAATTCTGGAAGATTTCATTTGCTGTTTAACAAAAAAATCTTAGCAGAACTAAAATATATTGTTTTATTTAAATATGACTCGTATGTTCCTAGGATATCACAGTTTGAATATTCTGACTAATTTGATTCAACTGAATTACAAGTTTTAATGAGTCACTTTGACTGTAAACTTAAAGTATTTTTTGTCATAGTTTACTGCATTTATTCCTGAATACTTATGGACATCTCAAAATTTAAACATGACCAGAAAAATGATGTTCTATTTATCTGCTTATTCTGTCTTTTGGTAAAGCCGCCTTACAGAATTTTTTTGAAGGATGTAGCTCTTACTTAGTTGTTAATGCTTAAGAGTCATTAGTTTGGTAATGATTTTTGTAGATCTGGCTATACCAATCTTGCAGATTTCGTGCTTGTGAAGTATTCTAAATCACTGAAAAATACCTAGATAATATCACGTTGCAATTTAAATTAAGGTCTGAGAATATCTTTCTAATTTTCTTTGTGAAAGCACACAGTGTGCTTCTTAATATTAACATTCTCTGTCAATGTACAGGAATAATGAGCAAATTAGTTTCATTTATCCTTCCTTTCCTTCCTATTTAAATCACAGTATCTGTTTTGCAACTCTATCCTCAGAGAAGGAGCAATCCCTTTCATTTTCTGTACCTCTCTTCCCCTTTCTATGGCAGATTTTGTGATCAACCACAACTTCCTCATCAATTAACAGAAGCCCATGCTGCTGGAGGAGAGTTCAATCCCTTAAGTGGGGAAATGGAGAGAGTCAAAAGTTTCAAGGAAACTGACAGTACAAGATCAGCTTGCCCTGTTGCTTTCCTGCCTGTAAGTATCTTCATGGCCATTTTTCAGGAATATTTTTGGGTTTGTTCTGTTAGTATTGCTTGTTGTGACAGGAAGCAAGCATTTGGATCACACACAGAAATAGTCTCTGTCACATGAAAGAGTGCCCACTTGAGACCTTGGACCCTTTCAAAAAGCAGTCTGCCTCTAAAGTGACAAAACTGCAACTCTGCAGCAGGAAAATAAATACACTCCCAAGAATGAATCAATCCAAGTATATGTGGCCTAGGAAAACACAGGTTTTGTACGGTCAGTGTGTGCCTTTTTCACTTTCCATCTATTGCTGTTCCTCGAATGCCCAAAAGCCTCACTGCCTGTCATTCTAACCCTTATACCCCTGAAAAAAGAGCAGCAGTGAGAAAGGCTTTGGAATATTACTACAGAGACAGAGGACATTTTTGTGTACAGGAACAAATAGCTGAAACCATCAATTAAATAATTGTCTGTGAATTATTTTCTCATTTGCAACCCGAAACAATCTGTTCCTGCTGATAGTCCTGATGCCACCACATCTGTTAATCCAAGAACTGCTTCTTTGACATCTATATATTAGTGCCATTTATTAGTGATGGATTCTATTATGTTTACCATACAGACCTTTATTTATCTTTATCTCTGGCACCAAGGACATAATTCTACAGTTCTGGTAGAATGCTAGGGATTGGGCCTGTAATCAGTGAAAATCTTTTGATACAGATAAAATGAAATATTAAGCAGATATTTGGTAGGCATCAGTAAAGACTAGAAGCAGTATAATTTTTATTCTAAGTTAGATCACTTTTCATCCTGACTTTTGAATAAGGCCGTTTTAGATACCATGTATTTTATCATGACTAATTGAAATTTTAAAAAACCCCAAACTTCAAAAGTCTTATTTTGATGCTTAATGAAGTGGGTAACCATAGACATGAAGGAATTCTATTGACTTTAACCATTAATCCCCTGAAAAATACACCAATTGTTTCAAAACTAATAAAAATTTAAATTTTTTTTAGCTATGTTAACCAAATTGGGTATTTTTTTGGCTTTTCAATTCTAGGGTTTCATAACATCCATTTTGACACACTACAAAATGAGAACAAGGCTCTACTGGTCTGTGATATTCACAAAACAGCCTTAGATTTCCCAAGTTCTTATTAGGACTACACTTGAGTCACTTTGTTTCAGGAAAAATGCTTAATGCATTTCTTAAAAAGAAGTACTGCTTACCATTTCTGCTTAAAGGGTAAAAGAAAAAGTACTTCTAGCATTCCCAGGTTTTTGGGTTTTCCAAACCAATTAGTTTCATATTCCTTAGAGATCTCAAGCATATATAGCACAGAAATAATAGTGTAATTTCACTGTATGAAGATGAGTGACCAGCAGCAAGCACAAAATGATCCTGCCCTTCTGCTGGGCACTGAGACTACTCCTGTTGTTTTGTCTCAAGACCTCTTTTCACTCTATGCAGCTGAGAAACAAGAATAGCTCAATGTTTTTACTTCTACTCAGATCAAAATATTATACCAACAACAACAAAAAACATTCTTCTGTTAGATAACTATGCAACTAACAGCCTGACTCTTTACACTGGAAAAGACATCTGATTTTAAAATTTTCCTCGGATTATGAGTGAGCACTATGAGTCTTTCTCCAGAACAACACAGTCCTTTGTGTAAAGATTCACAGAGGTGCTAAGAACTTATTTGGAACGTTAAGACTGTGTCTTAACAATTCAATATTTTACTGTACTATGTCTGATAGTCACATATCAGAGGATAAACTTACCATCTGGCTGAAGCTATAGGCCACACTAATTTAAGTAGGTTAGCATCTTCTTCAGTTCTGCTTTTTACAGTGGGAACTGGTTTTCCAGAAGTCAATGTTGCCTTTTCTTTCCTTATTAAAAGTTAAAAGTCTTTTAAATTATACACCAAAGTAGTTTTCAAGTTATTTCAATGAAAATACACTTGTTAAAACAAAAAAGAGTTTGATTCAATACTAAAAACACTTTGAATCTACTTATCTGAAAGAGATTCCTGCTTTTAACAATTTTCCCTGAAACAAATTCTGATTTTGAGCTTCTTTTATTTTTTTCCTGTGCTTCAGTAAATATCTTTGCCTTCAAATTTTGACACTGTGAATTTTCCTGCGTGTTTTTCAAGCTTAACATCTTAGAAAGATGTGTGTTTGATTTTTCAAGGACTTCCTCGGTTGTTTCCCTAGGCACAGCTTTATCTCTGATGGAGTCAAGAGGGAGAAGGGTTCTCCAAAATGACTGTATATAGTTCCTTTGAAACTAGGTGTGTGTCAAATCACAAATCCAGAAACAGAATTTCTTATGGTGAAGTTCAGAACACTGCCTTTTTATTCTTCTTGCTGAAAACAAGGAGCCAAGAGACAAATTCTAAAACTCCCAAAACCTACGACTCATGCCTTAAAGAAATATGGCTTTAACTTAACCATTATCTTTTTTTCTCTCTTATCAATCTAAATCTAGATCAAATGTCAGTCCAAGAAAAAGTGCTAAAGTTCTCTTATCCATATGACTGTAAACATTGAGATCCACTCAGGTTAGCTGCAAGAGTGTGCAGTTCTGGGAGTAGAACTGGTGTGTATGTGCCTGCAACACTTGCCTGTGCTGATGCAGGTACATACATATATGGCTGATAAATGTTATGAATTGGTGTGTTGCACATCAGCTGATGTCTATTATTATTTACGTTTAACAGACTCAAATATTTCTGAGGTTTCTCTCAAAGAGCTAAAGTTATTTATTCAAGATAACATTTTTCATCCTCTAAAATATCCGTGATAGACTATCTGCTTATAAAAAAACCCTGTTTGAAGACCTTTTTGTAACAGATGGCTAAGGTCAGAGAGGCCTTGAAAAACAAGGTCTCTGAATGAAAGTTGTCTTTATATATGCCAAACTCTAAACAATGAGTCTAATTACGATTTAGCATTGTCCTTTTTCAGTAAAACTTCATCCTATATCTGTGTATTGGCTTAGTTGAAAACATAAGAACATAGAATAGTTTGGGTTTAAACAACATCTAGTACAATCTCTAAATCTCTGTGTTGTCATGAGAAAATTATTTAACATGTTATTTTAAAATAATTTCCTTTAAAAAATAAACACCTATAGCAGACCCACTGTTAATTTCACTGCCTTATATCGTGTACATTATGTCAAAATCTAGTGGAGCAATATGTCTTGTATGGCAGATAAACCTGCTAGAAGGAGCTGCTTCAGAACAAACTATTCACTTTGAAGTAATGAGAAAAAGGTCATACACTGTCACAGTCAAGATGTTCTTGGACCTTATATGAACTAAGTTCTGTAGGGCATTTTTGTCAAGCCTCTTTGAAGACAAACTGACATAAGCCATGAGGAGTAGGTGTGAATACACCTGCTATATTTGCCATATTTGTGCAGATATTCTGTATTACCACCAACCAACGAAACTGCTCTCCAAGGTAAGCAGAGAAACTATTTAGATGAGCAGATTGCTAAATCTCAGCAGCTACAGACTTCATGGGGAGCAGAAGACACCATCCAGAGACTACAACAAGTCAGATGCAGAAATATAATCAAACCTGACAGAAGTACAAGAACACAATGGATGAAGAATTAAAAGGTGGGTTGGGTTTTTTTAATTTTATTTTTGCTGTAAAATACTTTTATCATTCTTGAGGACATCACTATGAGAAGAAAATCTAGGCAGCTTCACCTCAAAAGTCTTGTTTATGCCGTGTCCAGTCACTGTGACTCGTGTGTTTCCTGAGAGTTTCCCTGTACATTCGTTTCCTTCCACCTTATTAAAACCAAAACTGCGAGATTAGAAACATTGGTGAAGACAGATCACTACACTCTGTTGTAAAGCATGGGCAAGCTCTGCTTCAAGGCTCAACTTCAAAGCTAGTTTACATATCAGATATACATATATATTAACTTAAAGAACGGCTGAACAAACAGTCAATAAAAAGATAAAACAAATGGTGCTTTGCAGTGGTTGCACCCTAAAGAATGTCATATTTCTGGATGACTGGAAAGTCATCCAGAGTAAATCTTGCTATAGTAAATTATTTCCCTGTTCAGAGCCATGTGACATTGTTTCTTCCATTCTTTCCTTTCTCAAGCACTGCAGGATAAACACTTCCTCAATGAGGGCATTTTTTCCTTATGAGTGAGGTTTCTTTGTATTTATTCTTCATGAGCTTGAACTCAGCAAAGTTCCCTGACCAAAAATATAATTCACAAACATCTAAATCTTTTGTAAACATTAGTAGACTAAAATATTAGTTACAGAAATGACAAATTCAAATAAGGTGATCTAGGAAAACCATAGGAAACCAAGTGTGATTTCATGTTAAGTTAACTATATAGAGGAAGAGTTCATTATTTCTCCTTAAAGGGTACTTCTATAGGAGCTTAGGTCACTTCCAGACAAAAACAGAGCTCTACTGAGTAAATATGGCTTGATTGAAGAAGAGGTTGAAAGAACATGTTCTACTGTGTACTGAAGAATGTTATGCTTCATCCCCTTATGACTGAAAAGTAAATGGTTCTTGTGAGTTTACTGTCTGAAGCAGGTCAATTAGCACTACTTAACAATTTTATTGTTATACAAGTAGTGCAAGAACTCATTCAGCACAAGCTGAAGCCACAGATAATATTTGCATGCTGTAGATCTGATAAATATTTAATTATTTCTGCAAACATTGCCTTATATGCCACAAATAAACATTTTCAAATATGATCTATATTCTTTCTAGGGAAAAAAAAAAAGAGACCATTTAAAAAGCCATAAACTTGCCCAGAAGTATTTGAAATTGCTTCATGTTTATGATATGAGTGTCCCTGCACTCCCTAGACCCTAAGGGAGTCTAGTCATCTACAGCAATTCAGTACAGTCCTTCACAGCTTTTCCACTCTTCTCTCCAGCCATCTTTGGTTTAACTTCAAAACATATCTTACAACTTTTCCCAAAAAAGTCGTTAGCAAATGCTGTCTGATCAATGCTTTTAACTATTGAACATCAAACAGTAAGTTTTTAAGGAAAGTATTTAGCTACCTCAAAGATAGGAACACTCTACACATGGATTGACTTATGGATCACAGCTAAGGTTTTTATGCTGTGATGAAATACTTGTTTTTTAAAGACCTGACAGGAATAATGGTCCAGATTGTGCCATCTAGATTTTAAGGGTGCCTTCCTATTAATCTCATGTGCTGCCACTGTGTATTTTTTACATGACGGTGTCATATTAGGCTTGATTTAATTGTTTCCTTTGTCTGTTTGTTTTGGGTTTTTTCAAAAGCTTGAAGTGTTTGCAGTACTGTTGCATTGGAAGTTAGGTATTAGTTAATTATTTTGTCACATAGGAGTCCAATTATTTCTCACTTTTCTTGGAATAGTTTTTAAATTGTCATTTGCACAACTTAACATTCTAACTACTAGAAGTTTCAGCTTCTTTTAATAAACCTCAGATAACCTTATTTTTCTAGTTTTGTATATATATACAGTATTGTCATCTTGACCCAACCTGCCCAGTAGGCCTGGGGCTAGGTCATTTAAAATATGCAGGAAATATGTTCATTAAGAGGGCTCTGTATTCCTACACCTTAGGTATTTATTCATTCTTTGCACTGCATTATTTTTACCACTAAATACTTCTTTGATTATCAGAGTGATGAAGTAATAATTTTGGATACATGTACTTTTCTCCCTTTTACACAGTTTTGGCCAGAGAATAAAGAATTTAAGCCCCCTTCTCATCATAATCTCCATGGTAAATATATGTGGTTATTTGCAAAAATCATGAATGGACAGGATATAAAGGAAAAGTTTAGTCAGCCAAATTTTAGCATTAGTTAATACAGAGCAGAGGGAACATGTGCACAGAGGAAGAGTAGGTGCCTTCTGAAACAGTGTAGATGACTGACCTGAATTTTCTCACAAGCAATCTTATTAATCTGTATTGGTATGTCCACCACCCAAATGTAGTTTTTTTCTGTTATGCACAACTGACCAGTAATAAAGCATATGGGTAGCAGATGTAAGCGTATAAGAATGGGGAGACCAAATGGGTTCCTCTTTCCTAAATGAGGGGTAAATATTCACAACTCTGGCCTCTGTCAATCGTACATTGCCTTCTTCACCTTCCTTCCTCAGTGTCTCCTGCAGAGTCTGGAGAATCAGGTCAGCTGCTTTGGGAGCTGCAGTACAAGACCAAACCAAATTCACTGCAGAAAGAATTCAAACCAAGGCTTTCCAAATGCCAAGTAAAAGTTCACCAAAAGCCAGATTTCCAGGGTACAGAAAAGTTGTTTTCTACCAGCTACACTTTTAGCTATAGGTAGTAGAAATAATTTCCTTGTGCAAAATGCTCACAGTGGTAGCAATAAAGTAAAATTTTTATGGAAAGTAAAGTGGGCTTTTACAGCAAACTGAGCAATTTGCCAGCCAAAAACCAAAAGGCTTAATAATGCTATATTCTAAATGGCATTTGTAGCATCTGTGATTATTTTTATAAAGGTTCCAAAGTAATTTAGAACATAAAGATTAAAGATTCTTCCATCTGTGAAGAAGAAAAGATTGAAAAAAAAGGAGCTATTTCTCCTGAAATTCAGTAGCAGCTGAAGTACTAAGATTCTAATTGTTAGCTCATAGTCATTTATTTTACAGAGAACTTTCCAAGTACCTTTTATCTTCCTACAGTTTCATTAAGTTAATTCCACACGTTGTCATGAGATTAGTTTAGTCTTCAGCTGGAAATGAGACTTCTCTGAGAGGGGTCAAAAGCCACCAGATGTTGTGTCAAAGAGAGAATGATAAAGACTATTCTAAGATAGCATTATGTCAGAAATCTTGTCATCAATTTTGAATGACGTTTCTACCAGGAACACTGCAAATCACATTGACTCCTTCACTGAGTGTCCTATTGACTTAGTTTGTTGCAGTCTGCTCAGGCTGGTGTGCATTGAAGCATGTTTGAAAGGCCCCTCATCTCAGCTACAATATATTCTTTAAAAATGTCAAGCCTGTTTTGCTGCTCCTGGAAAATAAATTATTCTGTCTGAGCTCCTAACATGTACACAGAATCCTCTCTCACTAATTTTCTTAAATTATGTATTTCATTGCTGTCTGCTACATTTATAGGGTGACTATATAATTTTCTTCTAGCCAAATATTTGCATATTCACATTTCCTCATTTAACCGTAGCTTTGAAATGCATTCATCCTTTGGTCCAGTCTCAGTAGGGATATATTTGGGTTATATTTGGCTGAATATATATATATATATATATATATATATATATGTATGTATGTATGTATGTATATACTGTTTGATGCTTGCATCCTTAACCTGTTTACTTTCAAGTCTAGGACCCCCCGGTATTTTTCTGTTTGATTTGGGATCCTGAATACTTTTTTTTTTCCCAAAAAGTTGAACTCCCATAAGCTTCAAACTGTGGCAATGAGTTTTTCATGTTTACTAGTCCAGGATGAAAAAATCTTCTCTTGAACTTGGTTCCTGATAGCTTTAATTTACAACTTCCTGCACTGAAAATGACACTGAGCAGCTGATTTCTCTCTCCAGGCATCCTGCATTTCTTAGACATCTGACGTGTCTCCCCACCTATCAGCAAGTTACTTCTTTTTTCCTGTCTGAAGAGCGTCAGCTTATTTATTCACTACTCATATGTAAGCAGTTCTGTATTTTTTCATCATACACTGTCAGTAGATATTTTGTCTCTGAACTCCTATAGACCTCTGGTCTGGGTACCATCTGCTTCTGATAAAATTTTTTGGCTATTCATTTTGCCTTCCTTAACATATGCTGTCATTCCATTCACAGATATATTCTTTGACAATCCCAGTGAAAAATGTTTCTTGAATGGGGGATTTTATTCCTGCAGAGAACTCCAACGCTAAAAGGACATTAGGTTTCACTGCAACGGGCTTATCTTCTCTAAATGGTTCTTTTATATCCTGACTATCAATTGGCTCTACAGACTGTCTGGCAGGCTTCCTTGTATTTGAGGAAAGATTTAGTATTAGTTTTATTGTCCTAGCTCATAATTTTTTAAAATTATTTTTTATTTAATCTGATAGAATTTATCTTGCTGGGAAGCTATGTTATCTTCCTTTTGTCTTTTCTCAAACTTTTGTTATGAGGCAATATTTATTAGATCAAGATCTATTATAAGGGGCTATTATAAGGGGGTTTTGAATATTCCCAGAGATTTGTTAAAGATTTTGACATATTGATTTCTTTTTAACAAGCTTCCTTCTTTTTTCTTGGTTTTCTTTGGGTTTTTTTGGTCCCCCTTTTTTTAATACCAGAACTGTGGTGGCTTTTAAACTACACATCAGTTAGTATTTCCATCCTAACCAGTAGATCAGTATGAAAGATAAGTACTTATCTTTTCTCCCAAGTCCTTTACTGTCCAGGAATTATCTGTTATTCACTGAAGCAATCAGCTTCCTTGGGCTTGATCTAGAGATCCCATGGACCAAGAAAATTGTTCAAAACCAGCATGGACTATTTTGCAGATTTTTGTATTTTTTTAGCTCAGTATTGGAAAAGCACAATGATTACTTTCCTTCCACAACTTTTATAGTATAGAATATATAGTACATATATATATTATATACTCTGTATATTTTATATATATATAT
>WBMZ01015300.1:0-40016 GCA_013400975.1 Atrichornis clamosus
GCAGAAGCATCACAGCTGGTGTCCTGCTCCTTAAACCCTCTGCAGCCCCCCTCAAAGGGTCTCTGCACCATCTGAAGAGCAAGTCTGTCCTGCTCTGGGTCTCCTGGGATCCCCACTAGCCCAGGCAGCTTCAGCAGAGCTGTAAGCTATTGCCCAGCTGTATTTGTGCAGCCTTTTATCCCTGTTCATCCACAGACCCTTTCTCTAAGTCTCCCAGTGGAATTCTGTGTTTTCCAGCCACTCTCCCACACTAACCTCTCTCTGCACCCCTCCTTATATTTGCAAGTTTTTGGCAGTAATGCCAGATACCATCTCTAGGTGAGATGCTGTAGATCCTTAAATATGTTCTTCATTTGAGAGGGAACTACTTATTATGGCCTCTCTGATGCCCTTTTTCACCAAACATGTCTTCTTTCCTGCACTGAATGTCAAAATTTAGCATTTTACTAAAGGAAAGCTAAAGTCATGGTAGTTGGGGTCTCTTCTTTCTTCTCTATTATCATGGTCTTTTACCCTGTAGAGAAAAAAATTTGATTGCTTTGGCACAATTCATTTTTCACTGGCCACTACTAGTTCTCTTTCTTCTGTGTGAATACGAGCTTACTGGTAAGTGCCCATTTTCTTCCACAAGTTGAAGAGTTGTGTGGCCTGTAGCTTTCTTTTTTTAAAGGTTGTGTCTACAATTGTCACTTTCCAACTTTCCTCTCATGTCAGACCTCTGAATCCTTGGCAGTAAAGCTGCAGCCACAGCAATGAGGTTTCTTGCTCACATTCGTGCTCTTTGGGCTGCCCCTCTCCACTAAGGCCAGGCCTTGTCCCTTTGACACTGGCAGGAAATTATGACAGGACCCTAACTCCATTTCCTTTTTCATGCCATCTCCCACCACTCTTAGAAGGTTTCAGGAAGAGTAACCTCAGGTATGTAAAACATTCCTTTTTTAGGCACTTTGCCGTCCCAGCTGCCATGCTGGGATGTGTCTGTTATCCAGAGGAGTATGCGCCGGTGATGGCCCAGTTCTGGAAGGAACAAGTAGGTTCAGGACAGAGGCAGGTCCAGAGTCCAAAACTGAGCCTTTGCTCAGATGCTGAGATGCTAACACCAGTAAACTCAGATGTGTGGTGCTCCAGCAGGTCAGTAAGAGAGGATTGTGTCTGAAACAGCCCTTGGGGTGTGGTTCTCACCCTGCCTCAATCACAGACACGCTCTCCTGGGTGCACTGCCACCCTGTCTCCTTCTTTCCACCACTTGTGTAGGAGCCCTCATGTCCACGGCCCTTCTCCATGCCCTACCCTCATTTCCATCTCTGAGGGGGCCTCCTGGGCCCTGCCCGTTCAGCCCAACAGTTCCTGGCACCTGCTCGCTCTGGAGTCCCTGGGCCGCTTTGGTTTTTTCTACAACAGCTCCAGTTACTGCTGCAAGTGGTGCCAGGGCTGCGAGGTCCCTCAGCAAACAGCTGTGGATGGTTCCTCACCCACTGTGTCTGCAGCTGGCCCACAGTGGGATAGGAAACCTGCCCAGGGGCTGCTTTCCATCCCCTCTGGAGGCAGCCACCACTGACGCACGCGGGAGGAGGATGCCTGACCAGGACAAATACGGGACAGCTTGGCTCAGAGCACTGGTGTCCCTCTGGGCTGACAGATGCACATCTGCAGGGCAGAGGCCCCTTTATGATGGCACCCTCCCAGTGGACCCCCATTGCAGCACCAAACTCACCCCTCAGCCCCTCTGCTGCAGGTCCTGGGCTGGCCTGGGCTGCAGCTCCCTTGCCAGCCGCCTGCAGCTTGCTTAAGAGCCCTGGCTGGCCAGCACAGTGCTTTCCAACCCCTCCAGCTTTCCAGCAAGAGCTCAGGACAACTTCAGAAACAAGCAGTAACATCCTCCATTTCGTGTCAGGCTGTTGTGTTGGGGTTTTTTAATAAAGTTTTCTTTTTTCTAATTATAGGATGTTGCAGAACAATCAGCTGAGCCGCATCCCTGCAGAGGCACTGAGAGATCTTCCAAATCTCCAATCTCTGTAAGTCATTAAAAATCAATGCTGTGAGCTGCACAGTCCCTTGGGGGCCCCAGGCTTCCCAGCATTTGAGTCATTAGTTCCTTTGTCAAGGATGTTCTGTTCCTTCTTCCTTTTCTTTTCCAATTTATGTTAAGATTACTGTCACTTAGAGTGGAAGGGAGGGGAGGGCAGTTTTCAAGGAAGAAACACTGTCTTGGTAGAGGATGTTGAAATTACAGCTCCCCATGTGTGCATTGTGATGAAAAGGCCACCAGCACCAGTGCATATTTCAAGGAACGTTGGAAAATATCCACCCAAAGAGTCTCTGTCCTCTCCACTGGGGACCACAGTGGGTAAGGGACTTGCCAGGGAGCACAGAGGGCACTCTGGTCTGTCAACGTGTGAGTTGGGCTGCTTTGCCCAAATGGAGGGCGACTGTCAGGGTAGAAATACTTTAAAACCCTTTTAGTAACTCAGCTGTGAGAAGCAGCTGAGGTTGTGCTTGTGCTTTTGCTTTAAAGTAACTATGTGCACAGCAGGTTTGTGCTCCTGTGTTCACTCCAACGTTGGAATACTTGAAGTTTTGCTGACTATGGGCGCAGATCCTGGTGGTGCCAGGGAATTTAGAGAAGGTGTGTTCAGGAACTCACTGCTGGTGTAGGGAGCACTGCTGAAGCTTGTAAGAGTGTTCTGAGTTAGGCTGAACCACTGAAAAACTGACCTTATCCCTTAATCCTTAATTTCATGGCCCTTTTACCATAGAAATGTTGGCTGGGAGCAGTTTCTGGGAGCCTCCTGCTTGGAGCAGGACTATCCCAAATACTCGGGGGGGCAGCTGCAGCTTCGTCCATCCAAGCACAGGGTTTCCCCCCTCACTGGCAGCCTGGCCTAGGGCTGTTCTTCCTGGGGAAGAAGCTTTTCCTCAAGTCCAACCTAAAACTCCTGGAAGGCAATCTGTGGCCCTTACTCTTTGGAATCACCCTGAAGAGCTTTGTTCCATCATCACTCACTGTGGCTCCCCAGCAGATCTCTCAGCCTCTTCTCTGCTAAGTGAAACCAACCCAGCTGCTTCCACCTCTACTCATGAGGCAAATGCCCTGGGATCCTGACCCAGCCACCAGCCCTCCACTGGACTCATCTCATTCCTCTTCATCCTTCTCACACTGGGCACCCCAAAACTGGGCACATTTCTCCATGTGTGGCCCTCCCAGCACCCAGTAGGAGTTTCTGTAAATATTAATTTAAATATTAATTTGCAATGGGGGTGTTGGATGTGCTGGATATGAATGTTCTTTCTGCCAGAAGAGATTTGAAACATTTATTGTTGAAACATCATTGGCACATGGTTGTGGTAATTATTAAATGGTGTTGACATCACCACCAGTGCCAGAGTCAAGTCCCCCCACTCCAGGGATTTTGAGATTAGGTTGTTTTCCAAGTGACTTCTCTTCCAAGGGAAGCATGACATGGAAGGTCACTGCCAGGCCCCTCTCTTTCCCCCTCAGCCTGTTTCTCCTTCACCCATGAAAGCGTGTGACAGCCAGTGCCACCAGAGCCCATGGCTGGAGAGTGACAACCTTTGTTTCTCAAGGTTCAGCTGCCTGCACAGCCACCACTGCAGCTCTGGCCCCCTGTCCTGGGGCATTCACCACTGAGGGATGGCCACCTTGGCCAGTGCTGGGAGGTCCACATGCTCCATCTCCTCAACCCACACCCTGCCAAAATACCACATTGCACATGAGAAATGCAAAACACTCCAAGAAGTGCTCGCAGCACTTTGGGGGTGAGTTAAGGGGCAGGGTGGGAGGATGGATGGTTTGTTGTGAATTAGCACAGAGGGACCTGTTCCTAGTGCACTTTGAAGCCACCTCGTCCAGTGTGGGCTTCCCAAGTGTCTCCAAAGCTGGGTGAGGGAGAGCTAGGGCCAGTTGGGATCTAGTGTGCTCCCTGCAGAAACTGAAGAGTAAAAGCAAATTTTAGGAAGAAATAAGCTACTTTCTGAGGGAGACTAGGCTGGGAATAAAATCAGAGGATTGAGTATCAGGGCATGTCTGGCTCAGACATACCTAATGCCTGTCATAGCAGGACTGCTTTCAAGAGCCACAGCAGCAGTGACCACAGCCAGCTGCATCCTATTTGCCCCAGAGCTTGCTGTCCAAGCTGGTCAGATCCCACACAGGGTCTGAGGTGACTGAGCAGGGACCTCCTGCCTTTCTCCTGCAGCCCTGTCCCTCTGGGCCAACCTGTCTGGGCTGTTATTTCCCTCTCAGAGCTTCCCTCAGCCCCTCAGCCCTGCAGTTCAGCCAGCTCTTTCATCCCAGCAGTGCACAAGCACCCATGCCTGGTCCCTCGGGGCTCCTTCACTCCTCCTCTCCTCATTATCCATTTTTAGGATGCCTGTCCTCCTTCCCCCGTAACAGAGCCACATCTTCTGTGCCTTCCCCAGCTCCTCCTCTGAGGCTCAGGATCCTTTCCCAGCCTTTCATTGTTCCTGAATTCTATCCCAGACACAAATTGAGTGCAGGAGGGACTGAAACTATGACCTCCCACTCCTGCCTCTCTCTTAAAAAAAGAAAAATCTGCTACACCTGACGAATTCAGGGTCGAAGAGGGGGCAACACCTTCTGACCTGCAGGACTGCTCCACCCAGTGATCCCAACTGCACCAGCCAGACCCACAGCTTATTCACCAGGCGTTAGGCACAGTGGGAACAAGTAAGCTCAAATGAAAACTCCTGCTGGGAAAATGAGCTTTCTTGGGATGGAGTTTAAAGTGCCCCTCCAGCCAAGTGTGCCTGGGTATATGTTCTCATGGTCACAGAGTGCCCAGGGTTTCTGGACCATCTTTAGAATCACAGAATAGAATCAGAGAATCATTAAGGTTGGAAGAGGCCTCCAAGACCACCGAGTCCAACCTTTGACCAATCTTCACCTTGTCAACAAGCCCAGAGCACTGAGTGCCACATCCAGTTGTTCCTTGGACACCTCCAGGGATGGGGATTCCACCACCTCCCTGGGCAGCCCCTTTTAATGCCTGACCACCCTTTCAGTGAAAAAATTCTTCCTGATGTCCAACTTGAACCTTCCCTGGCACAGCTTGAGGCCATTTCCTCTTGTCCTCTCAGGTTTACATAGATGACTAATTCAACACTTTTTTTGGGAGGCCCATTTGAGAACTGGCAGAGAGTATCAGAAAATAAAGAGATGTGCACGGGGAAAACAGCACAGTCCCTTGGAGCAGGTCTGCTGTTGGCAACAGCTCTGTCCCTGAGCCAGGCAGGTGTCCTGCTCACCAGCTCAGGAAAGTGCGACCTGCTGGGGTTGGGCTGGATCTTCTTCATCACGTCTCCCCTGATCAGAAAATCCAGAGAATGGATAAGTTAAGCCACAGGCAGCAAATTAGTAGGAACTGGTAGACACAGAAGCCTGTGGGGCAGGCTGCTGTGGGATGTTTCCCCATGTGCACATGCACACAGTTGTCTCTGGCTGCACCCTCAGACGGGCTCTCCCAGGAGTTCCTCACAGCCGCTGCTCTGGTCAGAACAGCACCAGCACGGGAAGGCAAAGGGACCTTCCTGAGAGGAAGAGCAAAGTCAGGAGTAGGACCGAGGTGTCCTGGCTTCACTTGCCACATTAAGGTGATTCCATGTGTATGAGTCGAAGATATGTGCAGGTTAACCAGAGGCTGGCCATGGTCTTTATTCATAAAGAGGTTTATTCTCAGAGCTGGTACACAGCGAGGTTTCCCATGTCGGTGCAGGAGAGGGAAGCCCCGCCCTCCGGGCCTGCCGGCCCTATACACAGGGGGCCCAGGCACGCGCACCTGGGTCCCCCCTTCTCTCTCTCTAATGAGAATGGGATTTATTTACACATTCCACCTGTGGGAACTGTTAACCATGAGGCTTCCCACCATGAGGCTTCCACTTATTTGTCACAATTTCTATGCAGGCAAAATGGAGTCTTGAGCCATCCTCACGGCCTGCACTAATCTCCTCGATCAGTCTTCCGGGGTCCATTGTACTAACCCTGCAGATGCCTCTTTTGAGACTCTGCAATGAGACAATGGGAATGTCTCAGACACAGGGAGAGGAAGTGTTTGGGACAGAGTGCATAGAAGATCATAGAATCATAGAACAGCTTATGTTGGAAAGGACCTTAAAGCTCATCTCGTTCCAACCCCCTGCCATGGGCACCTTCCACTAGGCCAGATTGCTCCAGGCCCTGTCCAGCCTGGCCTTGAACACTTGGAGAGATGGGGCAGCCACAGCTTCTCTGGGCAACCTGTGCCAGGAAGAGCTCCAGGAGGGAGATTTCTGTAACAAAAGGCAAGCAGCAAAACAGCAGTAACTTCTGTAGGTCTCACATCTATGAACCCTCCTCACCCTTCTGTTCTGTCTGTGCTTACAAGAATTTGGGGTAAGGCCATAAGAGGTCGGTGAGGTCCCCAGCTGTCACTTTTCCACATGTGTCCCTGAGGCTGGGCCCAACTCTTCAATGGGATGGGAGGCAGTCTCTTGAGGAAGCAAAAGTTTCACAAGCTTTCCATGCAATGGAGAACCCTTCACTGCCTGAGCTGGCTACAGGAGGGGCAGAAGGGGCTGCTCAGAAAGACCCTGAGCACAGATCACCAAGAGGCTACAGTGAAACTGCCCTCAGCACAGAGAGGACAGGAGGGAGTTATTCTCTGAAGGACATTCCACAGGATGGTTATTCTCCAAGGGGACAGGCACAAGTCAGCTCTGCCTCACGTTAGCAGCACATCAAACCTTTTCTGTGCCTCAAACCTGACCTCTTGAAAATGTGGAGGGCACGTGCAGATAAAGATAATGATTTGCAGTTTCACAGAATCACAGAATCATCAAGGTTGGAAGAGGCCTTCAAGATCATCCAGTCCAACCATCAACCCAGCACCACCACAATCACCCCTACACCATATTCCCGAGTGCCACATCCACCTCTTGTACACCTCCAGAGATGGTGACTCCACCACCTCCATGAGCAACTTATCCCAGTGACTGACCACTCTTTCAGTGAAAAAATAATTTCTAATCTCTAATCAGAATCTCCCCTGGCACAGTTTAAGGCCATTTCCTCTTGTCCTATCACTTGAGACATGGCAGAAGAGACTGACCCCCACCTCACTACAACATCCTTTCAGGCAGCTGTAGAGAGCAACTTTTCCGCTTCACAGAGAAGCTGCACAGCAGAGACCCTTGGGCTCTGTAAAGGCCCAAGAACCATGTCTGGTGACACAGTCCGGCGTGGCTGCAAGGCACAGCCCTGCTCTGGAGGAACAGGAGTGGCACAGCATGGACAGCACTATGTCGTAAGGCAGACACAGAGCTGAGATGCTCTGCTTGGTTTCCACTGGTGCTGCCGTGGCTTCTCCAAATGTAGTTACTCACCTCAGACCAAGAGACTCCATGCAGATCTGCATTAGAGCGATTTTTTTCCCCTCTTTTTCAAATATCTGAGTAATTTTCCACAAGTTTATGAGACTCTTGTGTATTCATTGCCAAAAACTTAGCCAGCCTGGAACACCTATAGGTCACCCTTGCACAGTTTTGAAGCATTACAGTCAGGCCCTGTGAGCTGCAGTGTATTTGTGTTGCCCAGAAATTCCCTTTTTCCATTCAGAAGGGGAAGTGGCTTTATGGCACATCATGACAGTCCATGAGTTACCAGACTTGTACGGCCCTTGGTGAAATATTAACTCTCTGTTTGCAAGTTGGCAACACCTGGTAGGCAGGCAGGACAGCTGGAAAGGTGGTGAAAATGGGAGCCAACAGGAGTGGGGTGGAACAGCAGTACCAGACAGAAAGGGATTGTGTGTTGGTTATTTTCTTGCTCTTTCAGATGTTTGCGTGTGGTGTCCATGTCTCTCATTCTGAGACTGAGGCAGGATTTGAAGGGAAAGTGTGTCTCCCTTAGGGACAAACTGACCCAGAGAGAGGAAAGGCAGACTTCTCAATGCACAAGTCTTTTCTCAGGATTACAACAGAAGCAGCAAAACTAAGTGGAGGCTGAGAACAATTGTTTTCAGCGTAGTTCTGCCAGAACTTGCCAAGCAATTCAAGGGATGAGATGGTCAAACAAGTGGGACAGAAAGGGGTGTTCTAGCCATTGTGGAACAGAGAGAGGCTGGCACTCACTGCCTGCACAGCACAACGGTAGAGCTGAAATGTAGCAAAAAACCGTGTCAGTGGAGTCTGTGAAATAGGAAAGCAAAAGCTAATGGTCATTGAACTCCAAGTTGTCTCCAAATGTGGCAGCTCTCTTGACTTCTGGGCATTCAGAGAGGATGAGATGGGACACATTCCCCAAGCTTTGGTAGCACTTGGGATTGAGCTGCGGGGTCCCCTTGCTGCACTGCTGGGCCCCAAGCCTGGCTCCCAGGCATGAGGGATGTTCAGACCTGTACTGGAGTCCCTCTGCTTGCTGACTGAGAGTGCTGGACAGTGCAGGCAGCAGACGCTCCTCAGGCTCTGCAGGATGCATTCTGTGAGATAAGGACCCAGCTGGAATTCTGCAGGGAGTTTGGGAATTTCTGCCAGCAGGGCATCAGCTTTACATATGTGCTCCAGGAGAGGGAAGGCCAGGCAGGAAGAAACTTCCATAAACCCTGTTGCTCGGGGAGCAGGAGGGAAGTCATTCCTCCTTTTTATTGGGTGATGATGCCCATGGGAGTAGGAGTGCCCCATCCAGGAGGATCAGAGCTAGGGGCACAGTCACAGCATGAGCTCTCAGCACCAGAGTGACCCCAGGAAAGCCTGTTCCCCTGGAGCCCCCTTGCATTGCACATGCACCCGCCATGCCCACAGGCTGGCTCTGTGGGTGCCTGAGCCCAGGGCTCCAGCTTGCTCTCTGTACCAAGAGCAGCAGCTCTCTCTGTGCCGTGGCCTGGGTCCTGCTCACATCTGTCTCTAAAAGACCAGACAAAAAGGAGAAACACAGGTGCCACAAAGACCATGCTCACACTGCTCTGCTTCTGTGGGTCTCTCCCTGTTCTTGCCTTCTGATGGGGACCTGTCTTCAGTCAAGGAGCTTTCTCAAAGCTGCCAACCCATGAGCTTCAGGTGTACAGAATTCTTCATGGCAGGTATGCTGTCACCCATAAATATGTGTTGTGAAACCAACAATGGGAAAACACTAATTTTAACTACTCTAGATGAGGCACACTGGCTCTCCAGGAGCCCAAGTTACTGAAGATCCAGTCCTTCACTGGACAGACAGACAGACAAAAAAAAGTGGTTCAGGCAAGTTTAAGTGAGATGAGAGTCAGGGTGTTCCCCTGTGGATTATTTCCAAAAGCATGTTCCCATTGCCCTGTGTGATCCCCCCATGACTTTCCTAACCAGGGAATATTCATTTCTGAATTTTGGCAAATCACATTTCAAACACAGTAACAGGGCTTCTTCCTGCAAACTCTCACACAGGTGCTGGGAATACCAGCCAGCCAGGAGGAGGTTTCCAGTCATTCAACGTGAATCTGTGCCAAAAAGGCATTTGTAGGTCTAGGATGCCCATTGCCTGTCACCCCATGTGCTGACCCAAACCTTGGCTGCTTCAGTGGCTGCTGGATCAATGTGTATCACCACTATCAGTCACCAGGGACCTCCTGTGCCCTCCTCAAAGGGTTTGGCTTTCTCCAGCCAGAGGTGTCCATGGTTCATTCTGCCCCATGGATGCCAGCCAGCCTGAAAAGACAAGTGTCAAACCCACCCCAATAGCCCCATCCACATCAGACACCCCTGTGCTTACAAACACCCCTCACCACAGCTCCTCTGAAGCTGCAGCCCTGCCCGTGGGGCCAGAGCCAGGCCTGCCCTGCTCCCTGTCAGCTACAGGATGTGGAGGCATCACTGCCTGGAGCCCCACTTGTCAGGAAGGAGACCTTGGCAGGGATCACTAGATGAATACAAAGAGGAATTTGGAGTTCAAAAGAAGAGAAGGCCAAGCTCCGGAGACTGAGCCTCCTACCAAGAGCGAGGGAGCTGCTTCCCAGCAGGCTTGATTTATCTGGGAAGCATGTTGGGAAGCCCAGTGGGGAGGATTAGAAAGAACACGCACACCTGATGGCAATGCTCTGAGCCCTGCAAGGGGTGCCAAGGCCTTACGTAATGCTCGGATCCAGTTGTGATCCCCTGGCAGAGGATCTGGCTGCCGGTGGTTTATGGGTGCGCGAACAACATCCCCTGTGCGTTCTGGAAGAGTCGTGTGTCAGTCTAATTAACGACTTTGTGGTTTGTGAGCACTTACCTAAAGCAGATGGGCACTGTGTCTGTTCCTCTGCCAGGCAAAAAGAGTCCAAGGTATTTCAAAGTGAGCAGGTGCTATAAATTATAATTACTAAGCTTGACGTGTTAGAGAAAGCAGAGAGAAAAGAAACCTGATGGATTAAGAGATCGAGATAAACTCCCGGTTTTTCTTTTTCAAATACCTATGGAAAGCATTTTCAGGAGTTTCTTGCAGATCAGCACTTTGGGAAGGTGCTTAGCATGTGTCTGGCTCTTCTGGGTGGGTGTTGTCTACTTCAGCCTGAAGGAGGAAGGGAGGATTTAGTGCCAGCCAGAAGAGTGAAGCCTCAAGATCCTGCACCATGACAGTGGTTCTTCTTGCCTCCTTTCCACACAGCATTTTGGGTTTTCTCTTGTCTCCCTGGCAAGTTGCTCCATTCTGCTGGCAAACATTGGCTGCAAGCCTTGTGGGCAGTTTCCTAGCTCTGTATCCCATGAGCAGTGACTCTCCTGCTGCTGGGCTTGATGGTGCCCAGGAAAACAACCTGTGACTGTGTCTCCATCCGTCTTCTGTCTCTTGGTGACTCCTCCTGTGTGCAGCATTTCAGGGGAGTGACTCTTCCCTCCATGCCAGCATGTGTTAGTCCCCTAGAGCCAGCCACGTCCTGCTACCTTGTGGCTAATGCACCCAGTGCCCAGCTAGCCACTGTCAGTGCCACCATGCACAGATGGTGGGCAGCAGCCCAAGAGGCACCATTCCCTGGAATCCTGTCCTTGCTCTCATTTTAGTTCCCCTTTCTCCAGCACAGTCTTGCATCCTGCTGGAATATTTGCAGGGTTCTCTTGCCACTCTGCCACAAACCTGCTGTTCCCAGCTGAAATCAGGCACAGTCTCCCCGAGGAGGGCTCCAGTCCCACCAGCAGCACCTTCTCATTTCTGATCCGTGTGTGACAGCAGTGCTGCCCTCTGCACATCCCTCCTGCAGAAGGGTTCAATGCCTTCACAAGCAGATGGGATGCAAACTGTGTCATAGACATTGTTCTTAAAAATACTGAAAGCATTTCCATGTTTGCTACAAGTGTAATTTCCCATTATATTCTGATTTCACTCCTGCTGTACTGGACTCATCATCTCTAAGTGCTCGATCAGCCTGAGGTGTAACTGTGCATACAGGTTAACCGTACCTCTAACTAGAACAATCTGCTTCCTCCAGCCCATTTGTTTGCCACTGCTCTGATAAAATTAGCAGGAATGTTTGGACTCCTGTAAAAATGCAATAAAGGTTGCCTCATCCCCTGTCCCTCAAGGCAGGTAATTATTTTTGTACACATGGCCAGAGATTAAAATGCAAAAAATGACTTATAGCAATTTGAGAATATGTGGACTTTGATGTAGACAAAGGAGGAAGGCTCTTCCCACCTGATCAGATTCTCACAAGTATATAAATTCTTATGACAGAAGGAAGAAAAAAATTCCTTTGGAATCAACATGGCCTGAAGAGCTCAGTCAGTTCATTCCTCATTTCACTTCTTTGATCTGTTTGAGATTTGACAGTTTGCTGTTCACAGCAATATTCTTCTCTATAAATCACACACGATGCTGTGAGGTTTAGGGAAAGTGTTGTTTCCATTGGTTGTTTAGAGGATAAAAGCTACGGAAAAACCAGAAATCTATAAAGTCAATGTAGCACAGCAGTGACTTATAGTCTGTTGGCATAGGAGCTTTATGGCAAGACCACCTCAGCCCCGTAGCCTGATTTACTGGCCACAGTCTTCCTCAAGCACAAGGAAAAGGAGGTCAGGGAAGAGCAGGGAGGTAGCTGTGATGGTGTATATGAAGACAGACTGAAGTATAGTGACCACGAATAATTCCTTGGTGATTACTTCTGCTGAGAGCACGGGACCTCGAATTTCACCTCTTTATGGACACTTTGGAGCAGAAAGCATTTCTGCAGCAAGAACAGGAACTCAGGACAGGTGTCACAGTGCAGGCAGTGTGCTGCCCTTCCACTCCAGAGGACATCTCCTGCTCAAAACCTTCCTGTCCCATCTCTGAAAGCCCCTTTTCCCTGAAGCCCCTCTTCCCAGAAGCCAGCTCTGGAGAGCAGCACAGCTGAGTCAGTGGAGTTTTGTCCCCATTCCTGTTTTCAGAAGTCTGATGTCCATTTTGGCACTTCAGGGTTTAATAGTGTTTCTAAAAAGAACATAGTCTAGGAGGGCCCAAGAGCAGACATCTACCACATTCAAGTGAACACTGCAGGCAGATGTGCCACACATCTGGATGTACTGCAGTTAATTTTCATGCAGTGATGCAGCCACAGTGTGGAGAGTCCCTGCTGAAGTCTGGCTGCTGTCAGCATTCCTCAGTAGCTGTATGGAAGCAGGAGCCTCGCTGGCTCCACTGACACGATGCTTCCTCCCAGGTGCAGTTTGCACAATCTCGGATTCACCTGAAAATGGCACGGTGGCCCCTGCAGCTTGTGAAGTTGAGCCAGTGCACAGACAGGGAAGAGATGGTTCAGTTTGGATTCAGGTGGGTTGATGTCTCTGAAAGGGACTGAGGTGTCTTCCTGAGGCCATCTCTCATAATTTGGTTCAGTGATGAGAAACCAAATTTGGGGGAGTTACTGCTTTTTGGCACAGACTTTGAACAGGCAAGATTTTTCTCCTTCTGTGTACCATGGACTGTTATCCAACCTGCCACTCTCTAGTTCTTCCCTCCACTTCTCCCAGTCTGAGCTGAAGATATGTGTTTTTCCCCAAAACTGGCAGCAATAGCTTAGGAAGATCAGACCGGGTTTGAAGAGAAAAAGGTGCATTAGAATACAAATCCAGGTCAAGACTCAGAGTTTGGATTTGTTCCTCTGCTTTTACTGGCCTGATCCAAATCCCAGGTCTGGGTTCAAGAGTATTCTAGACTGGGAAACAAAGTGCATGGCTGGACTTTATTTCCTATTCCAGAGCTTTCTCTGCCACTCAGCTCATCTCCCCATGTTGCTTAGGGTGTGTTCCCCAGTACCTCTGAAGAGCACTACCATTTTTACTGCAATTATGAGCAACAGTGTATTTTCAAAAGCCATTGATAAATCCACTGGGTGGAACACGCATCACTGGTTTTTGTAGGGACTAAAACTGTGGCTTGGTCACTGTGTTCTTGGTAGGACCCAGCAAGCAGCTTCAGTGCCTCCCCTTTGCAGCCTGCAGGTAACAGCAGCAGGGTCAGCCACGCTGGCATTTGGCTACAAGGCAGCCTGGGCAGATTTGTGGTTGGCATGTTTAGTGGCTGGAACCACCAGGAGACTGGTGTCTTTGTACCTCTGCTGTGACTGGGGT
Source organism: Atrichornis clamosus (assembly GCA_013400975.1). Lineage (NCBI taxonomy): Eukaryota > Metazoa > Chordata > Aves > Passeriformes > Menuridae > Atrichornis > Atrichornis clamosus. The sequence goes on from WBMZ01015300.1 coordinate 13,564, forward strand.
ACTTTCCTCGTGCTGGGAGATCCTAAAATACTGCCAGGAAGGAGATCAAATTATTCTTGAGTCACCACCATGGCCCCAGTACACAACCTTCCTTCACTTTGGATGAGTTTCTGCTGTGCCCACGTCTCCCTCAGGCAGACCAGGTGGATCTGTCTCCTCTGACCGTGGCTGTCTAGGTATTACCTCACCTCAGCAGCAGTGGAAAATGAGGAGCATCTCCAGAGGGTGAATCATCCCTGTTATCTCAGAGCCCTGTCTGGGGCATGAATCACTCTCTGGAGGACTCTGGTTTTCTCTTCTGGCTATGGAAAGACCCTATAACTGGTTTCAAGTTCTGTGTGAATAAGGCTGGGTGAGATGTGGTTTTCCTACACTTGGAGAGCAAAAAGGAAAAGTCTCTGTCCCCACTCCTCATTTTATCCAGCAAAATCAGCCTCCCAAGCTGGCACACACCATTGGAGCATGGGTGCAAAGCAGAGCTGAGCATCTCTCCTGCCCAAAGCCCTGTGCACATGACCCAGCACAGACTTGTGTAGCCCTCAGGAAAACCTATCAGAGGAGATCATCCTGCCCAAAAAGACAAGTGCAAGGAGCAGCTTTCCCTCTAACCAGGGAGGAATTTCTCTACAATCCAAAGCTGGAGGGATTTGAATTTGCAACCACTGTTCTGGGAGCAAGTCAGAAATGAGGCATGGCTACTGGGTACCTCACAGACATGGATTTTTTCCTGTCAGTAGGAGGAACTCAGCTGGTCAGATTAGAGTCTTTTCTGCTTAGCAGTAAAAACCCATGAAATTAAATGTGGTTATCCCACTACAATTGCCTCAACAACTTTTTTGAGAGGAAGATTTAAAGACCACACACAAGCTGTTGAACGTATCATCCTCAAGGAACAGTTCACTTTAGCAGTGCCCCAGTAAATCCCTGCCTGCATTGGTCCTTCATCCATTACTTGCTGTCTTTGAGCAATGAGTTTCTGTGAAGTTTATGTAAAGGCAATATCCATGTTTCTCACGCTCGTGAATGTCCATGCTGTAAAGGATCCCTGGATTGGTCTCCCAGGAAGACAAGAGTGCTGTGTGGTTTATCAGGCTAACAGCTACAAGTTTAGCAAACTTCAGTCTTTTCACAACTGGAAAATAATACAGAAAAATAGGTGTCTGCATGAACTGGTATCTCCTCCCAAGAGTGGCATATGTAGATACAAGACAGAGAAATTGCCCCAACTGCATCAGGTGTCTCATCTGTGCACACTGTGTATAAAAAACAGCAGCTTCATCTCTTACAGCTTTTGAAATTCTTTCCTGGAATGTGCAGAGAGTAGGTCATTCACGTCCCAAAGACCCTGACTTGGGCCATCATGTCCATGATGATCCCCTGAGTCAATTCCTCTCTTGAGACTTCACTTTCTAAACTTCCCATTCACTGAGTTAGCAGTTGGCAACACTTGCAGGGGGGTGAGGATGAGGAACTCCCCTGCCATGCCCCAGCACCTCCAGATCTCACCAGCTGTGCTGCCAAGTGAAGAGGTCACAGCATGGACGGGTGGTTGGAGCTGTGTTTGTCCAGCAGCTTGGCAGTGGTTACACGTGCCTGGCTGCGCCCTCGGGTACTGTAGTCACCTCCAAGCTCCTCTATGTTGGCTGTAGCAATCCAGCAGGGCCACTGGTGGTTGCATATCTACCCAGATTGATCCTACCTTTCTCTGCCCACACTGCAATAACTGCAGAACTCACCTTTGAGTAAGCAGACGTCCCTCAGAAGAGACTCTGACAAACACTGAAACTGAACTCCACCTTCATACCTCTCTCTTGGCACTGCCACTTCCTATTTCAGGCTGTAAGAGTTTTCAGGAACGGGCACATGCTGCCTTGACTGCCCTCAGTGTGTGTCCCAGGCACACTGTGGACACTAAAGAAATAATAATCACAGCTCTCATCCGCAGTCCACACACACACTCTTGCCTCATGAAGTCCTATAGTCATAGAGTAGGTTCCCATGTATTTTCGTTAACCTTTGATATGGGGACTCATGAACTCACTCACTTACCCACACAAGTACCCAGGGCTGCATGTCCTGGTGATGACTCAATAGAAATGATGGACAACAGGTCCCAGGTGTTCCACACAGCAGAGATGTCAGTGCAAAAGGAAGCTGGGTCCCAGATGTACAAGCACTGGTGTTCAAGCACTCCTGATGAACCACAGAGAAGCTTCAGGTAAGGGGAGATAGGAAGGCAAGCAAGGAATGAACATATTTAAACTGGCAACATCTATCATAGAATCATGGATTCATGGAATGGTTCGGGTTGGAAGGGACCTTAAAGCCCATCAAGTTCCATCCCCTGCCATGGGCAGGGACACCTTCCAATATCTCAGATTGCTCCAAGCCCCATCCAACCTGGCCTAGGACACTTCCAGGGATGGGGCAGCCACAGCTTCTCTGGGCACCCTGTGCCAGGGCCTCCCCACCCTCACAGCCAAGAATTCCTTTACAATATCCCATCTAACCCTTCCCTTTGTCAGTGGAAAGCCATTCCCCTTTGTCCTGGCACTCCAGGCCCTTGTCCCAAGCCCCTCTCCAGCTCTCCTGGAGCCCCTTTAGGCACTGGAAGGGGCTCTGAGGTCTTCCTGGAGCCTTCTCCTCTCCAGGTTAACACCCCCAGCTCTCCCAGCCTGGCTCCAGAGCAGAGGGGCTCCAGCCCTGGGAGCATCTCCGTGGCCTCCTCTGGACCTGCTCAAACAGCCCATGTGTTCCTTTGCTGAGGGCCCCAGAGCTGAACGTGGCACTCCAGTGCTCACTGGGCGCTGGGGATTCTCGGTGGGCCATGAGCTGTTCAGAGCCCCTCTCCCTAGAGCAGAGTGTGCCCTGTTCCTTCTGCCCCCAAGGGCTGCTCTCCCTTCTCTTTTCCAGCTCCCTGTGTGCTTGACAAACACCATGTTTCCCAGCAAACGTTCAGGCCCCGCTGCTTGGTGAGCCTTTGAGCCTCTCTGCTCAGCCTCCAGCTGCTTCCTGTGCCTTTTCCATTTCCCTGTGCCTTTTCCATTTCCATGTGCCTGGCACCACGGCCAAGGGGGCAATGCCAGGCACCCAGGGAGAGGCTGGTCGGAGAGCTGGCACAGCTGCCCAGCTGTCAGCAGTTTCTATAGCTGCACAGAGATTTTGGCAATCCTTCTTGTACCGTTCTGACCTGAGGGGTTTTGGAGGTGTTTGCAACTGGGGATAACAAAGCCCTCTTGTCTATACCAAAGGCACTTTGTGTGGAGTCTAGGTATTGCTCTGATTTCATTTCCTGAGCATCCCTTGTGGAGGGCTTCCCACAGGAACATGCCCCATTGAGTCAGGAGTGAAGACTCATTGCAGTCCAAACACAGCCCTGCAAACTTTTCCACCGGGTGCTGTTCCACAGCCAACTACAAACATGTTTGTGTCTTCAACCTCCATTCCCTGCCTGGGATGGTTTCCACAAGAGTTTTCAGCTGGAAATGGAACTAGGCAGCACTTGTGAGTCTTGCTTGAGGGCTGTGAGCTCTTCTGTGGCCGGGGCAGAGAGCCCAGGCATAGGAGAAAGCCTACAAGGCAATAATGTCTCATTCATAGTATCATAGAATGTTTTGGGGAAAGGGAGCTTTAAAGGTCATCTAGTCCAACCCCCTGCAATGAGCAGGGACATCTTCAACTAGACCAGGTTGCTCAGAGCCCCATCCAACCCTGAATGTTACCAGAGATGGGACATCCAGCACCTCTCTGCACAACCCGTGTTGGCGTTTCACCACCCTTATTATAAAAAATGTCTTCCTTATATCTAGTCTGAATATCCCCTCTTTTAGTTTAAAACCATCATCCCTTGTCCTGTTGCTACAGACGCGACTAAAAAGTCTGTCCCCATCTTTCTTATATGCCCCCTTTAGGCACTGGTAGTAGGAGCTCTGAGGTCTCCCCAGAGCCTTCTCTTCTCCAGGCTGCACAGCCCCAGCTCTCTCAGCCTGTCTCTGAGCAGAGGGGCTCCAGCCCTCAGAGCATCTCCATGGCCTCCTCTGGGCCCACTCCAACAGGTCCATTCTCCCACTGCATCTGCAGTGCATTGTGACAACAAGAACATAACAGGCAGAGCAGAAAAACCCAGTTTGCCCCTTTCCAAGTGAGCACTGCAGTCCCTGGCCACCTTTGTCCTATCCCAGCCGGTATCAGCTGATGGAAGAAGCCCTTGCTCCTCCCCTGGGTTATTTGGGCAGGCTCAGGGACCCAGAACCTCGTGCCTCTGCGTGTCGGGGCCCCAGCAGGTGCTGAGCCAGGCAGAGACAGCAGCACGTGTGGAGCTGGCTTACAGGGCAGTGTGGCACTGGGGGACAGAGTGCCCTCGAGCAGGGTGACTCCAGAGCCGGCCTCCCTGGCCATGCCCTCAGCTCCTTGCATGGCACTTCCCCGGGAGCTCAGCAGCCAGTTCCTGACTCAGTCTGGGAGTTTTGCCTGAGAAAGGAACTGAGGTGTTGGCCTCAGTCATTAGGAAGTTATCGGAGAAGTTTAGCTGCAGTGACATCATCTCCTTCTTATGTTACTACAAGGAACTTAGATCCTATTATGGGAGAGGAGGTAACTCAATCGAGCCTTTCAAGATAAACGCAGACAGGAAGAGAGACATGATTGCCTGAAGGCACCAATTAGACATTTCTGGTGAGATCAGCTCTGTTCAGCTGACACACGTGTACACTGGGGCCAGGGAGACAGGAGCACCTCTCCCAGGTGTCTCGGGGAGGGGTGGGCAACCAGAGCTTCCTTGCAGTGCTGCTGGGTCAGCCCTCACCCCTTCAATGGCCACAGCTTTCCCTCCAGATGTCCTTTCTCTGTCATGTGTTCTGCTGTGGACAGCAAACCACAATGCAGTGGAACTCCCTGGTCTGGAGAGAGAGCAGCCCAGCCCTGCACCACTCAGTGCTGCATATGATCTGCAGTGGCAAGGCTCCTCCAGCTTTATCAAGATAAATAATAGCCCAATATGTTGCAAAAACTACTCTGAGGATGGGCTGCAGTTTGAGGTCCCATTGCCCTGTAGTGACTGGGCTGTGGGGAACATCCCAGTCTGTGCTGCAGGCCAGTTACTGCACATAACTGGGCTAAGACATGCAGACAGACAGCTCTTACTGGTTCTGATGTGTGTGATGTGAGCAGCAAAATCTGGGATATTTCCTGACAGCATGGTATTGAGCGTGTCTATTGGTTTCCAGGCTGCAGGTCCTCCTGTAAATGCTTCACAGCCAGAAGGAAATGGGAAGACAGGGGTAAATTTGCTTCTGCCAGTCACAGGCACCACAGCTGGTAGGGGACGGAGAGACTGGTTCTGGTTATCCTCTGCTTATTGTGGTTATTCTGACAGTCATGTTACCAACAGCTCAATGCTTGTGCTTACGATGACTAGGAAATGCATTTGTACATCCTCTGAAACACTCTGGAAGCAGTTCTTGGGACAAAACTGCTCTTAGGAACTGCTGTGTCTGTGACACAGGAAGCCCAAGATCTCAGATTATAGCTCAGGATTCACACAAACCTCACGCCACGCTCACTGCACTGAGGGCTGCACTGACCCCACTCCCAGGCCAGACCTCCTGCATGGCTGCACTGGGGGCACTGGCTTGTTTTCTGCACATTGGAAAGGAGGAATCTCCCACTCTTGACCCTTTTTTCCTTAGAAAAGGACTTCCCTAGCTGCCTGGTTCCTTCCAGGAATGTTCTTGATCCCACCATCCTTTCTGGGCTGCTCCTGGCAAGAAGGCAGGTAATTTCTCCTCAAGCATTTATCAAACATAGATAATGTTCAAAGAAATGAAGGGGCTCCCAAAAGGCATTTTGGGCCCTTAGCCCTGAACCCAACTTGAAGGCGACCCGACAATGTCCTGCCCAAGGAAACACTTCCCTTTCCCCACACAAGTTCTTCTGCCTCCCCAGAACTGCCACTCTACAGCAGCAGCAGCAAAGGAACCAGCTGGCAAGCTCAGGAATACTCACATTTGGTGCTGACCTGCTCGCCTCCCCATGGCTCTGCACAGATATAAACATCTGCTCAGGGAACAAAGCTGACAGCGCCTCAGACCAGGGAACTTCTGATGTTCTTCCAGGCAGCTCCCTCTCTCCCTGCCCCTCTAGTCCCTAAAAGAGAAAATAGAGTAAAGTCTGAAGTGACTGCAGGCACTTTTAGGACTTTTGACTTAGTGTCATGTTGAAGTTGTATAAATGCCCTGTAACTCTCAGCAGCAGATGCAGCTCTAAAGCCAGAAGTTGAGACTTTTAGCAGCTGCTGTTTTCCATAAGCCGTTGTTCTTGAATGTCCCACTTAAAATCACCTCCTTCTGCATGCAATGGACAGGAAAATGCTCTACAGGGCCTTGCTTGAGCCTGTGAAGTCACTTAGAAATCTTGTCCATGCTGACATCTGGAGTCATTGTGTGCCACTGGCTCTCCAGACCCACAGGCCCCGACAGCAGGCATGGGATGAAGTCCCACTCCTGGGACAGCCAGCAGCTCTTCCTCTGCAAGCAGCCAACGGGTTAATGCTTGCAAGGAAAACCAACTGAGTGATTTGGTGAAATAAAGATTAAAACATCTCCGTGGAAGGTGAGGAGCCAGCCCCAGCCTGTGCTGTCTCATTTACCCACTAATCGGCCCAATTACCTCAGGTATAAATCATAACACAAAACACTTACGGAGCCAGAGTCACACACTGAAGAAAGGAGAGAACTGTTGGGTTGGTTTTTGTTTAGTATAATTGATATAATTACTAACAACTCTGTGCCAAGAACTTCAGCTTTTCTGCTTCAAGAAGAGAGTAGAGAGCTGTCTGAAAGCCATAGCAATTAGCAATCCCCACATGTACAGCTTTTATTAGAAAGAATGCACATCTATTCCAGAAAGAGCCAGCAGCTCCCTGAGGAGCAATTAACCATCCCAGAGACCTTTGGTGCCAGGAATGCAGCTGTCACTGAGCCCATGTTTCCTGTCCCCTCGTCAGTGCTGCAAAGGCACATAAGGAGCTCTGCCCATCACACTGTGTGTGAAATGCCTTCACCTGGGCACTTCTTGTTCCTATTTTAACTTGTCCAGCTCCACATAGGTACATCTTGCTGTGCTGTGGTCCAAGGAGGCTGCTGCTTCTGAGGCTGCTCAGGTCCAGTTCACTGCAACCAGCAGAAAGTCTTCCTTTCATTCCACTGAGGAATCTGTCTGGGCCCTGATCTCCACACCCTGGAGCAGACTGACAGTAATTACATGGCTGAGCTCCCCAACACCTCCCAAGCCCATGACCCCAGAGAGTGTCTCATGGACCGTGGCCACACGTTCACGACTCACCACGCTGCCCCCAGGCAGCCCCTGCAGAGCTGAGGAGCAGGAGAGTTGGAGCTCATCTGAGCCCTGCAGAGGTGACCTCTCACTGACAGCGAGGTGTGGAGGTGAGGGGAGCAGAGCCTGGCTTGGAGCTGCAGCACATCCAAAGCCACAGACGATCCAGAAGTGTGAACAAAGTCCTTGGATGGATCCAAGGTATTGCCCCTGTACTAACCACAGGGATCCACAGAGACAGACAGGTGTCCAAGTACCTCAAAAAAATCCACCCAGGACCCATGCTGCACTTCTCATACCCATGGATACCCCTAGGGAAAAAGGGGCCTTTCCTGGCTGTATGCTAAATAGCCACGGAGCAAATCCATCAACATTAATGGTTTCCCCAAGCCCTGGGGCACCGTCACACTGAAACCAAGCTCCCTGGAGGGTCACATCTGAGGCTTCACCCAGGAGTTGGTGAACAAAGTGGGATGGAAAGCTAGACAGCCATGAGCTCCACCTCACTCCATTGTCCCTGTCCCTGTCCCTGTCCCTGTCCCTGGCCCTGTCCCAGCTTAGCCTGGTGTACCAGCCCTTGGCTCTCTTTTAGCATCTCCATTTTTGAAAGCTTACTTAGGTTTTGAGAAATGAAAACTATTCTCAGTGGATATTTTCATTGTCCGTTCTTTAATTAATTAAACTTGAAACTCAGAATTCACTTTAAAATAATTTTCAGTAAACTTAGAGGGATTTGGATGAAATAATATCTCTGAGAAAAGTAAGCAATACTTCTTTTTTTTTTTTAACAGATTATGATGCCAAAACCTAAGAGAATTCTTATGCTGAGGAAGAAATGAAAAAAAATAAGCAAAGATTAACATTTCCCACAGAAGTTTTGATTTTGCTCAAAAAGTTCTTGTTTGTCCCAGAACATTTTGATGCAATTTTTCATGAGTCTTTAACCTTACCCTGAGCTGCTGCAGGGTTTGCTTTTCTGCTTTTATTCTTTGGATTTGTTGTCTTGGAGAGATGAATGATGCTGTTCTCTGACTTGTTTGTAGTCTTGGGAACAGTACGTAAATTGAGGCAGAACTTGCAACATGCCCACCCTCTTAACAGGAAAGTTCTCAATTCATTGCTTGGTGTCAGTCCTCTGAGCAAAGGTGCAAAACTTGTGAGAACAGAACTGAGCTTTGGGTGTGATGAGCTTTTGTCATCCACGGGGGAATCAAGAGAAATTCTCAGCTGAACTGCCTTGCACCAGGAAATGTCAATTAGCAGCAATGCAAGAGTATTGGAATTTGGGAAAATAGAATCACAGAATCACAGGATGGTTTGGGTTGGAAGGACTTTAAATCCCATCTCATTCCACCCCCTGCCATGGGCAGGGACACCTTCCACTGTCCCAGGTTGCTCCAAGCCCCGTCCAACCTGGCCTTGGACACTCCCAGGGATGGGGCAGCCACAGCTTCTCTGGGCACCCTGTGCCAGGGCCTCCCCATCCTCACAGGGGTAATATATAAATGTGGCAAAATGGGAGTAATGAAATAGTGATTTAACCCACCCTGGGTTAGGTGGGTGGTGTGTGTATCAAGGTGATGCTGTATCAGAACTTGTACTCTCCATTTAAAGGACAGTTGTCTGAGGGAGATCTCAGGAAGGTTTGATTCCACTTCTTAACTGGGTACAAATTTCCAGATTTGTCCATCAAGGTCAGGCCAGCCAGGGCAGGAAATGCTTCTTTATGTGGTGTAGAGAAAGGTCTGTTTCCCAGGATCATAAGAGAATTTCACCCAGGAAATCCCACCCGTACTCCACAGCAGAGAGCATGGCCTGCACCCGACCTCTTCCCTGCTCCCACTCGTGACAGGGCATTTGGTCTCCTCCTGCAGACCAGAAGTTCTTTGCAGTGGTTTATGAATTGAGAAGTGTTGGTGCTCTTTGAAGAAGGGTCTGGTGCCAGGGGCGTAACAATGTCTGGGGATTTGCTCCAGTGTTCAACTTCCATAAAAAATATCACTTTATATAGTCAAGAATACAAATTTCTTTACCACATTCCTTTTTGGAGGGTCATTGACTTGAGGGCTGGGCCATGACAGCTCTGTTAACTTCCATCTCTTGTGCTTTGATAAGAGACAAAGTGCTTTCTCTTTGCAATTTGAATTCAGAGATCTTTCCTTTAGATAGCTTGGAAAAATAAAATAAGCTCTGTTGGCTGTGGATGGAAATTAAAATTTGCTTTTTCCTTGATATAATTGGTTCCTGGTATTTCATCCAAATTTGAAGTGTTTTCCTCCTATATTTTGGTTATAAAATCTACAGATAACACTTTGTATCCTGCTCACCGTCATTGCAATAAGAGATCTTTAGAGATGATTCTCAAACCTAAGTTTTAAACTTTTTTCATAATAAGCTTAATAATTTTTGGCTTGTCATTCTATTTTGAAACAAAAACAAGTATTCAAAATTAAAGTTTCTCACCAAATTAAACTTTGAATTCAACCACCTTAAGGTTTCCATGATGATTAAAAAGAAGCAATTGGCAAACGGAGGGGGAGGAGAGGCCCAAACTTGTGTGATACAAGAGCACGGGCTCGGTTCCTGCACTGTGACACTGGGTCTGACTCCTGCACAGGATGCAGGACCCCAAGCAGGGCTGAAACTCTTCACATTTCCAGATAAATCCTCTTCTTCCAGAATGGGGCTGTGGCCGCACGGTTTGGCCGTCCTGCACAGCCGTGGGTGTCAGCGGGCTGTGGGGTACCCCAGACGGGGCTGTGCCTCAGCAGATTGCTCAGGCAGATCCACGGCAAGCCCAGCCCCAGGGGATGCAGCTTTGATGCTCCGTTTGCAGGGGGGTGGCTGCAAGTCACAGCTGGAAGGAAGGACTTAGCCCAACCACTGTTTCAGAAGCTGCCATCAATTGGCAGCACCAAATGATGATCGAGAAGGGTGGTCAGACATCTCCCAGCACAGGCAGGAGCTTCACCGATACCTTCTTATGTTAATCACTATTTACAGCCTAATCCAATCTCCCTGGCCATCAATCCATCCCGCCTCGGCATCGCTCCCTTTGCATAACGCTGCGGGCAGGTCTTTCACTGATCCTCACCCTGTTTCTTTCCCACCCAGACGCCTGGATGCAAACCTTATCTCCGTGGTGCCCGAGACGAGTTTTGAGGGGCTGCTCTCCCTGCGTCACCTGTGGCTGGACGATAACGCCCTGACGGAGATCCCTGTGCGAGCTCTGAACCACCTGCCAGCGCTCCAGGCCATGACCCTGGCCCTCAACCAGATCTGGCACATCCCCGATTTCGCCTTCCAGAACCTCAGCAGCCTCGTGGTGCTGTAAGCCTTCTCCTCTTGTTACCCCCTCGCAGCCACGGCACCGCCCGGCTGGGACAAGGTGCTGCTCCACGGGGCCCTCTGGGATCCTCGTCCCGTGGGAAGACCCTCTGGACACTCCCCAAAGCAGCTTTTTGCTGTCGGGGTGAGGGGCAGAGGTTTTGTTCAAAGAGTCAGGGAATGCCCCCCATTTGATAGGAAATGCTAAAATTGCCTCTTTCGATTTTTTTCATATTTTCCCCACTTTTCACTGAAGAGCTAAAAAGCTCCCTGATATAATTTTTTAAAAATACTTTGTATTTAAAAAAAAAAAAAAAATCAGTAACTGGAAACAAAAAAACAGATTTTTTTTTTTTCACTTGAAGGCTCAATCAACAAAAAGCTTCTCATTTCTTTTCCTCCCTCCAATCCCTGTGTTAAAACTACGGGAATTTCTAGCAACATGAAAAAAAAAATTAAATTGCAACAACTTGCAGTCAGGTCAAAAAAGTAATATTTTGTATTTGTTGGAAAACATGCCCAAAAAATCCCATTTTTTACCAAATATGATTTAAAACCAAAGGTCTAACGTCAACACCTTGTCCAAGCCCGTGCCTGCTTATTTGCATGACTGTGGTACATCTGCAGCTCAGATGTTTTTGCAGTGATCACAACCCCGTGGTGCGGTGGTTGCTGCCCAATTTGCATTTTAAGCATTTTACGGCCGGCCTTGGGAGCGATGTGGAGAGCAGCGCTGCTCCGGGATGGAAGCATTCGCTCCATGGGCAGTGAGACACCAAACCACCCACAACCTGCAATCAGAAAGTGAACGGATCCCTCTGGCAGCTGCTCAGGAGGGGCATTCTTTCAATCAACAGAGGCTTGTAGATTATCTTCCTTTTGAAAGGAACTTTGCATGTGCAAATTAGCTACTCATTACTTCTTTGGTGTTGATTAGCAAGTTCAGGTGTGATTGCCAACTGCTTTAGAGCTCCTCTATCCACATGAAATGCCACCTCTAGTTTGGTAGCTTGTACTGATACCAGGGTGTTAAGTAACCTCAGCATGTAGTGCCTTAGTGAAAGTTTAGCAATTAGTTCCCTTTCGACATTTAAAGTGTTTACTGAAGCCATCCAGCGTAGAAAGTACTTGGACAAAGCACAGTTCAGAGTTTTGTTAAGCATCAACTTCAGCTGTTTAGACAAAGCATAAAGGCTTATTTAGGAGAAATACGAAAAGCAACTTGAGAAAAGTCAAAAAAGTAGTTTTCACCCACAACAGTGCTCATTCTGCAAGGCAACCCATGGCCACCATAATGCAACCACTTCAGTCAGCTTTAATAGCTCACTCAGCGGGTGAGCTGACATTTGGGGTTTCATGTCAGCCTCCAAAGCATCTGCTTTCTTTCGGTCTTATCCCATACTCTGGGCGAGAAGCAACTCCTTAATTAAACAGGCAAGCTTGAGAAATAAAAGTCTTTGAGCATTAGGTCACAAGGGAGAGAATAATGTCCCACCACATACAATTGGAAGGGAACACATGTGTGATTCTGCCAGGCTCTGCGGGACACGATGCTACATTTTTGTGGGATCACAAGTGTTTGGCAGAACTGGCCCCATCAATCTCTGCCATGCTTCCACGCAAGCCCCTGTCAGCACGTCGCCAGTGGAAAGTCACCCGGTGCTCCTCCTGAGTCCTGACCAGGGATGTGTCTCTGCTCCAGACTCACCCACCAAGCTGACAAGCAAATGTTCCCACAAGACAGCCAAGCTGGAGACAAGACTTTCCCTACTGGGATACAGATGATACCTTTGTGCCTTCCTCTGCAAATGTCTGGGTTTGCAGGTAGATGGGGGAGAGCTGGCTGCTGCCATGAACATTGGAAACCTCCAGCCAGAGGGTGTTAAAACGAGCCCCTGGGGAAGGAAGGCAAGGGGTGAGCACAGGGGAGTCTCTCCAGCACAGCCTGGTCAATACTCAGGGCCATGGCTGGCCTCGGCTGAGGGCAGGAGCCCCCCAGGTGCAGAGATGTGCTGCTCCTCCTCCTCCACACACCCTGGGCCTTCGGCAGAGCCATTTCATCATCCTGCTCTGCCACAAGGCACCGACATCAGAGTATCCCAGCCTCAATCTGGAATTCTTTAAGGGTTCAATCTCTGCTAATAAATTACACCTTTGTTGAGGAATTCCCTGATCTTACTCCCATCTATTGCTGCTGCAGGTTTTGAACTAGGGCTGCAGGCTGTTCAGTGAGCAGAGCCTCATGTAAATCACTCATCATGAAATCCATGAGTCTCAGTAATTGGCACCATCTTTTCCCAGCTTTAATAACAAGGGCTCCGTGTGCTGGGATGCTGGCACTGTGCTTTGATGGCAGAAGGGAGGTGGATATTTGAGCGGGGTAGCTCATGGGAATAGGATACTGAACACGTTACCTTCCAGTCTGATCTGTTCAGGACCAAATATGTCTCAGTATCTGCAAGCAGAAATAGTCCTGAATAATTTTCAGCTAATAGTTCATATGAAGCATAGCTTGTTTTACAAAATCATCTTCTTTCTTGAGCATAACAAGATATTTCATTTAGCAGTCAGCATCTGAAACCTCCATGCTGCAGTGCTGACAGGCCAATAAAGTACATGACAGCAGTTCTCAGTCGTGTCCCTCATTTCCTCTGTCAGCTGAATTCAACAAAAAGTCAAATCTCAAGCCAGGAATCATGGCAGCTCCTTCAGTACCACTCCCCAGAGGGATCTGCAAGTAAAATCTTACATGGATGAATTTGGGATGCATTGCCAAGAAATCCCCCATGTTGCAGATGTGTCCATGCTGCCACAGCTCTGCAGTGGGCTGCAGTTCCCTTCTTTCCTGATGTCACCAAAGGAGCTCTCAGCAGAGACGCTAGGATGTGGATGGGACACAGTGTTGGAGTGACCTCTCCAAAGCAGGCCAAGCAGTAGGGAGGTTTGCCCTCTAATGAGCAACCTGGACAGAGAAAATCTTCAAATAGTTTTACTTTCATCGCACAGCAGGGAATCCCTTAAGTTATAGCAAATGAGGTCAAGACCCAGATCCTTCCCTGTTTGCATCCACAGTGAGCCTTAGCTCCTGGAAACCTCCCTGCCTCTAACATTCCTGCAATGCTGACCATCCACTGTCCGAAGGACCCTCACTCAACTTGGCCCCGTAAGGCAAAGGAGATGCTCCGCTGCTCCAACCTGATCCTGGCCCTTGCCTCTCTGCTCAAAAACAAGGGCTCTGGGAAAGGTTGTTGTCCTGCCACTACCAGTTAGTTCTGCTTAACACCTTCTAATTGTTGTGCTCAGTGTCCGTCCCCTCTGTGCCATCGCTGTATTTGTTACTGCCTGCAGTACCCTTCCCTCAGCTCAGCTTTTCCAGTCCACGTCCTCTTACCTGGTTTGCAACATGGAATCCCAGAACAGTTTGGGTTTGAAGGGGCCTCAAAGCTCACCTCATTCCACCCCTGCCATGGGCAGGGACACCTTCCACTATCCCAGACTGCTCCAAGCCCCGTCCAACCTGGCCTTGGACGCTTCCAGGGATGGGGCAGCCACAGCTTCTCTGGGCAGCCTGTGCCAGGGCCTCACCACACTCAGAGCCAAGAACTTCTTCCTGTCATATAACCTAAATCTACTCTCCTTCAGTTAAAAACTTTTCTCCCTTGTCCTTTCACTACCTGTCTGTGTAAAATCAGAAGTTACTTCACATATCACACTTATTTGTTCCTTCACACCTTCAAATCAAAGACAAAAATTAATTCTGGTTTATACTATGGTACAATGCCATTCTGGGCCCATTTTCCCTCTTCTAGTTATCCCTGTCATCTGGTTTGCTTTTTTGACAGCTACTAAACACCAAGACCCCTTTCCTGGAGATATTTTAAAGCCTGTTAGTGTACATGCTCATGTAAGACTGGTTCTCCCCTCTGTTGCACCTGACATTCACACATTTCCAGCTGATAATTTATTGTCAAGGTCACCCAGCAGCACCTTCCAGCTGAATGTGTGAAAACAGTAAATGAAGGATCTTTAGTAGAATTCATCTTTCTTACAGTTTTTACCATGTAAGGACACGACACAGCTCCCTCTCGAACAGCTCGGTTTAGTGACTACAAGAGAAAACCAATTTGCAAGACTCCTGGGTTCCCATTCCCATTTTGTTCTTTGTTCTGGTGAAACTCTGGCTGAAACTTTCAAAAGGGACCACTGCTTTCCTCTATTTTCCTTTCTTGGGAGCAAACACCAAACATCTCATCCCTGCTTTCCAGGGGAGCTGAGTGCCAGTGGCTTCAGCTGACATCTGTGGGACTTGGAGCTTCCCACCAACCCTAGTCTGGAATGTCAGGATGAGCCTGGGAATTCCTGCCCTCACCTGTGCAAGGGAGTTACCACTCCCTCTCTGAGAAGTTCTTGGGAACCTCAGTGCTGGCTAGGGGTGCCAGGCATGTGTAATTCATTTTCACTAAGAACAATATTGCCTAGAACATCTGGGTTCCATTCAAGAGCCTTTAAATTTGCAAAAGTGCCTTTTCTCTCGGAGGACCAAGCTCTCTGCCTTGGCAAAAGTGGATTTCCCTCTCCAGCACTTGAGGAAGAAGCAAATCGTGCTCCAATGCACCCTGAGGATGTCACTCCTGATCAAGCTTTATTCTTCACCAGACAAGTCTCATGCTGGTCCTTCACTAATGGAAAAAATCCATGGAACTTGCACCATTTATGATTTAGGTTTCTCTACTTACCCATGGCCAAGTTGAGAAAAAGGACAATTTTGTCACAATAGAGATGGAAGCTCATCATGGCAGTGGCTGCTCCAGGGGAAGAATTCATATGATGTCAGATTTGAGCTTTGTTCAAATCATCTAATGCAAATAACTGATGGAAAATGTTTGCATTTGTCCTTTTAGAGAAGAAAAAATGAAGTCATTAAAAATGAAAGCAATGGCAAATCCACCACTTTTCTTTGTAGTCTGTTCCAGTGGTTAATCATCCTTAGTGTTAAAAAAAAGCTCGTATTTCCCATTTGAATTTTCTTTGGCTTTGACTTCAGACATTTGTTCTTATTATTCTTTTCTCAAGTAAATCACAGAACCATTTTAGTACCCAGTTTCTAACCAGGACGAATCCTATACATTACACTGCACTCATCCCCTTGATCTTATTTAATAAGCTAAACAGAGTTCTCTAAGGCTCCATCCTAATTTTTTTCCAGCCCTTAGATCATTTTTATTGCTCTTCTCTGCACCCTGTATCAACATCCAGTTACCACTGTGGGTATCAGCACCACATTTGGCCTGCCAGAGCTGCTTTCACCAGTGCACAGTGCAGATGTTGAGACAATTTCCCTCTCCTTGCTCACACACCTCCACTAAAGCAGTATTTAGGCATTAGCTCAACCTGCTTCCCTTCTGTGTAAGACCAAAGTGCAGTCCCCTTGGAGGTGGCATTGCCAGCACTGGAACTGATGCCCATGTTGGACTATCTCTCAGCTCACTACAAGACTGTTCTCCAGGATCTTTAATTCACTGGAAAAATAGATGGAGAGGAAAGTAAAATGAAAATTAAACAAATTCGACTAGGGGTACTGCATGAAAGATGGGAAAAAATCACAATTATTCCCAATCTCTGATAAGAAATTGTTGGCAAGGACAGAAAAACTTCTTTCTAGAATCTGTTGCATGCTTCTTATTCTGGGCCAGAATGAATCTTGTAGGGTTTGATTTTTTTCTGCTTTGTTTCTAAATTCTCACCACCCGAGGTACCAGTCAGGCTGTAGCACCTCTCCACAGCCTGTCTGTGGGATTCTGCTGCCACTGTCACTGATGTTGGTTTCAGCAAGAGCTCACTTGTCCCACGATGTGTGGGAGCACTCGTGGTGCTGCTGTTTTCTGATGGAGGTGCATAGCTGAGAACAGTCTGCAGGCCAGCCCACAAACGGGCAGCAGTGACCACCGTCCTCCTGGGCAAAGCCTCGTGCATGGATGATTGCCCAAACCCATCCTCACTCCACAGGCCTGACCTGCAAAAGGAGAGACACAGATCCTAAAGCTCATTGCCCTTACCAAGGAGAGCGGTGGGGTCTAGCTCCAACAGCAAAGGCTTAAAGACTTCCCATGTTTTCACATCCTGAGGGTTGTTTATAGCCCAGAACCAAGTACCTCGAGCTGCTATCAAACCAGCTGTAATTTACAGGGCAGAATATAACGTTGTGTGGGCTGAGCTCAAATTGACAAGCACTGGAGATGTTGCAATTTCACTTGCTAAAATTTGTTTACCAGGGACAAAAAAAAAAGGCAGGATGGAAGACAGGAATGTCTTTTCATGTGTTTACCTTTCCAGCTCTCTTGTTTCTATTATTGCCATGTGGTTGGGTAACTCTAGAGTTCAGCTTGGACAGCAAATTATTTTGTAACTCCCTTTTTTGGTTGCTCATAATTTTCTCACCAACAAAGAACTTCCTTCGGATGATTTTCATTACTCTGCCTCCAAACAAAGCACTCTCAAGCCAAATATAAACACAGCAGGTGATTGCTGTGCTCTGCTGTCTCCTGGCCTGACTGCAGTGATAGCAGCCAGCTGCTTGGTGTGTCCGAGCTTGGACAAGGTGTCCGGTCACACCAGCCCAACAAAGCTCCAGGAAGCTCACACCTTCCCTGGCATTCAGCATTCCCTTGCCCACGTGCTGTCCCCTGGCAGCAGGCAGGGGTTTGGAGCACGGGGTTCTTGTGGTACCTCCTCAAGTGACTCCAGAGCAACTCCAGACCCAAACCCTCTCTTTGCCAAATGCAGTGCCCAGTGCCAAAGGGACCCAGCATGGTTGGCACCACCAACTGAAGAAAGGGCAGCGTGATCTGAAGCTGTTAATATTTGATAGAAGAAATCATCTGGACTCAAACTTCTCTTCTTGTGACAAAGAGAAATTTCTCCTGTGAGATTCTTATTTTGACCTCAAGCTTCTTTTCTCCTCTAAAAGTCACAATCCAAGTTTTCTAGAAGGCAACATCCTTTTCTTTTTTCCCATTTGCTCAAAGGAGCGAACATATTTTATCAGACATCTTTCCCCTCCCTTCCCCTTCCTCTGAAATGTTTGTATGTTCTCATCCCAATGACAAACATCCGTCTCAGGCTGGTTTCTGTTTTGCAAGCCCCTACCAAACTGCCCTAGAGCCTGGCTGTTCCTCCACTCCCAGCTCCCTCCTGTTTTACCCTAGAATATTTGGCAGTGGGAGCTGCCTATGCTCAGCCAAACAGCTCACACTTGAATCCAGGTGGAGTGAGAGATTTTTCAAGCTGAGACAGATTTAGATCAAGCAACAAATAATGAAAAAGTCATTGATCCACCTGCCAGCGTGGAGCCTCCCCCAGGCTCTTGGAAGGAGGCAGCAGCGTTGAACAAAGGCTGGTGCATCCCTAGCTATTGCCAGGAAGGTCATGGGCAAGGGACAAAATGACCCCAAAGGGGAATGGTGTGGCTACAGGTTCACCACATGGACTCAGTGTTACAAGAGAACCTGAACTGATGGGGAAACCTGCCCTGAGAGACCTGATCTCCTCAGTGGTCATTTATCCACACAGACCATGCCAGTGCAAGCACGGGCATCACCGAGGGGGTTTGGTTCAGGCTGGTGGAAACGCAGGCTGGGCAGCAGTGGGTTGTCTGCTCCTGTTTTTCAGCAGACTTTTCCCAGACTGCTCACAAGAACTCTCTCCGTGGACTTGGAGGTGCCTTTGAGTGGGATTTCAGAGGGAGATGCACAATTAGCCACAAGCTCACAGTTGTAAAGGAAGTGAGATGGCAAAAGCACTGAGATGTGCACACACACAGAGTCTCTGACAGTCAGAGAGGAGGAGTCCAGGGATTAAGGTCTTGGGTTTGCCAAAAGACTCAGACAAGGAAGTGAGGGACCTACAGAAAGAGAGAACCCAGGACTCCAGAAACTCATCACCTACAGGGCTTCCAAGGCAAAATTACCCCAGGTGTCTTTGCAGGAGCCCCAACATATGGCTCCCCAGTGCCAGTGTTAAGTCTGGGAGCTCCCGAGCCTTTAAGCATTAGATTTTCATGGCATGTAGCAGCAGGATGAAGGGAAACAGGAAAAATTTGTTCCTGTCTCTGCATCCGCCTGTGGCATGGCCCCAGAACTTCATCCAGGCACTCTGAGACATTAGACTGAAGACAACTCTCATTGCAATCAAACTGGAGCTAGTCCAGGAACTGGCAGCATTTTCTTTTTTTTTCTTTGCAAGTAAAAATAATAAACTGTGACTAACAGGATGATTTTGAACTCAAAGCCTTCTTGCTGCTACTAAGGCTCCAAGGAGTCCAAATATGATCGTGTCCTTAGATAGCACCCAGTGCCCATGAACAGCTGTTGAAGCCACATGGTGGGCTGGGCCCAGGGTAAGGTGAGCTCTAGGGTGTTTCTTGAAGCTTCTTGCTTAAGCATGTTCATCCACAGTCACCTGGCAGCTGTGAAGGTGGAGATCTCAGGGAAACTCCTACATCAGCCTGGAATGCCTGAGAGAAATGGGAGCTCTGTAGTTGCTCAGCAAGGACTACTGCTCCCAGCACGTGTCTCACGGGGCAAGAGAGGGAACCCTATAAACCTGCTCGGCAGCCCAGCCCAGGCTGTGCTCAGCTTGCAGGGTGTCCTGGACCACAGCTCAGACCAAAGAAAAGGTCAGCTTGCACCCCCACTGACCATCTCTGTTTTGTCCACAGGCACCTGCACAACAACCGGATCCAAAGCCTGGGAGCCAACGGCTTTGATGGACTGCACAGCTTGGAAACCCTGTGAGTGCCCTGCTTTATTCTCTGTCCTACAGACGTGGTGTGTGTTCATCCCCCAGCAGTCTGCAGGAAAGGGGTCAGCTCCCCACTGGTCACCACGCCCTGAGGGCAGCAGTGGGGCTGGCTGCAGGAACCCACAACACCAGTGCATGCCCAGGGCACAATGCTCACTGGGGGTGCTCACTGGGCTTTCTTCCTGTGGCTGCTCTGGCTGTGCTGCTGCTGCAGAGGGGTCTGTGCGTGTGGGCAGAGTGGCTGGCAGGGGCTTCTGAGGCCCTGGACACCAGTCTAGTCCAGGTGCAATCCCGAGAGCTTGCAGGCCTGCCCTGCTCAGGGAGTGTGTTCCCTTCCGCAGCACAGGGACATGGTCCTAAACCCTCCCCAACACCTGAGCACCAAAACGAGGGGCTGGCTTGAGTTTGGGGCCAGTAAAGTCCTTAGGGCTCTGTGGGGTATCTCTGAGACGGTCCCATGTCTCCTGGTACCACCCATAGCCATCTGACTTCATCTTGCACCATGGCTGGGTAGCAATCCATCAGGAGACTGTGGGGAGGATGGGAAGCAGGAAAGAACTTTCCTCCAGGGCACGTCTTCAGGAAGGTAGTTTGAGTTTGGATAGTGAGAAGAAATTCTTCCCTATGAGTGTGGTGAGCCCTGGCACAGGTTGCTCAGAGAAGCTGTGGCTGCCCCATCCCTGGAAGTGTCCAGGGCCAGGTTGGACAGGGTTTGGAGCAACCTGGGACAGTGGAAGGTGTCCCTGCCCATGGCAGGGGGTGGAACGAGATGGGTTTTAAGGTCCTTTCCAACCCAAGCTATTCCATGATTCTGTGAGTAGCAGTGGGGGGCTCACCCTGAACTCAAGGAGAGTTAAATCCCACAGCTTGGCCACACATGCCCTGTGCTGTGACAGCTGCATGAATGGCCTGAGCCTCGTGTGCCATGCGTTGGCCCAGGAGGAAACACAAACAAGCAAACAAATAAATCAACGCTCTGAAAGACTGGAAGAGGTGCCTGATGCCTTTAATTGTGCAGAAACATGTCCCTTCATGCAGGCTTGGGGTCAGAGTCAGGCCCTTGCTCCTTGCCAGGGAAAACTAGGGGGTCTGGGTCATGGAAAAGGAGGTGCTGCTTCCCAGCATTCAAGTGCCACTCAAGGAGAGAGGGCCCCTCTGTGCCCAGCACGGTGCCAGCAGCCGTGGGGAGAGAGTGGCAGCAGCAGGCAAGCCCTTGGTCCCCAGACACACTCCTCAGGGCAGGACCATGGCACGCATTGTCTCTTCCTTTCAGACTGGCAGATCCTGGGACCACCCAGAAGGGCTCAGCTGGGGAGAGGTTGAACTGTGCCAGGGCTGGGAGGCTGATGCATAGTCTCCTCTGGTGACCCACAGGTCCCAGCTTGGCTTTCTCCCCAGTCATTTCTGGTGGTCACAGGCAAATATGTGAGGGCAGAGCCACGGCACCCAGGCAGCACAAAGGCAGGCGAGCTGCAGGAGGATGCAGAGGACTCACTGATGGAAGAAAACCTTGTTTGAGCTGCATCTCTAGCAGACCATGCAGCAATGTCCCAGACTACATCTGGACAACCTTACTCTGCAGCCAGGGTGGTTAAAGAGATCCTGCTGCCCATCCCAGGCAGGATGGAGCTGCAGAGGAGAAGCTGGCCCCTTGTTTGCCATGGGAAAGACTAAAGGGTTCCATAGCCCTGGGAGATAATTCTGTTTCCACAGACATTTGTGCTGAAAGCTCATTTTCCTTCTCTTCCACTCTGCTCCTGCTCTCGCACTTTCTTTGCCTTTTGCTGCTCACCCGGGGTGCCACCCAGCACTTGGGGAGCTCTTGCTTGGGGGTCTCCTGCTGTGGCTGCCATTCCCCGCAGGGACAGGACTGGGCAGCACTGTGGGGACTGTGGAGAGCTGCAGCAGTGGGAGTCCTGTCTCTGCTGGTGCTGATCAGGCAGCCCTGGGAGTACCCAGCCTCCAAGGGCTGTCCCGTTGGAGCAGGTCTGTGCCGTGTCCACGCTCTGCTGGATGCACTGGTGGGTGTGAGTGTCCCACAGCCCACCCTGCACAGCAGCCTGCAGCAAGGACAGCACTCTGGGCTCTGTGCACTCTCCTCCACACTGGATGGCTCTGGAGGAACATCCTCCAGAGGCAATGAGGTGCCTTCTGCTCCTCTTGGCCTGAGCACCCAACTCCCACCTCCAGGCCAGCAAGCATTCCAAGTCACCGATCCTTGAGGAATGTAAGTTCCTCAAGTGGAGCCACCCCTTGAGTTAATCCTTAGCACTCACCTGCCTGGAGACCAAAGCTGGACAAGCTTTGAGACAAAAACTTGCCAAGTTTTTGGCTGCACCATCCCAGCCAAGCTGCTAGACCTACATCTACCCACCACCTCTCAGCCGCTGTGCATGTGGAGGCGATTACAGTCTCCACACTTACCCTTTAACTCAAATTATGATTACATTCTGTTGACAGCACTTAGCACATTTCTTGGCTTGTGGAGGCCAAACTGTGCTCTCAGTTACCCCGTGGGCGTTACCTCCTGGAAGGCAGTGGGATGGTAAGGGTTGGTGAAGACAGAAATTTCTCCAGGGTTCCTAAAACGAGTATTTGTGGCCACATGCTGATTATAAACCAGGCACAATAGTTGAAGAACTGTAAAAGTTGAGAGGAAAAACATTGTTTCAGGTTTTTCAGAAGAGCCTGGGAGGTTTTAGGTGCAAAAACCTCTGCTTCCCTAAGGGAAATATTTCTTCTCATATTCAGCTAGACAGGAAAACTTCTATTTTTATCAAATGCAGCCAAAACCCTAAGAGGAGCAGCAGCCACTGCTCCATGCAGGTCTCAGCAGTGTCTGAGCTGCCTAAGTACAACCACACTGCACACCTACACCGAGTCCCAGCATTTTTGCAACAACAGATCCCAGTGGAGTATCGCTGTTCTTGCAGAGTGCTTGGCCCTGATATTTCAGGAGCACAGTAAATCTAGAAAGAGGTGAAGCCAGATGAATGACTTCACATTTCCCTTGCATTGACCTGCAGCTTCTGTGCACAAGTCAGCTCTGCCAAGGACACAGCAAGAGCAGCTCTGTGTTCTCCAGGCTGATGGGGGGACAGGCAGGTGTGCCACACACACCAGGTCTCAACCGGCCAAACACCACCATGGAACTGCAGAAAGCAGCTCCAAGAAACTTTTCTCTGTCAGGGCAGGACCTGGCTGTTCACCAGATCCCCCCCCAGCCTTCTCTTCCTGGGAAGGAAAGCTGGCAGGTAGGCTGGAAGCAAGTCAGAGCCGCCCTGGCCAGTTTCCCAAAGAGGTTTCGAAACCACCTTGTAAACCAGTGAGATTCCCTCATCGGTTCCCGTCAGCCTGACAGATGACACAGAGCAACCCTGCAGGGCTGTGGGAAGAAGCCCCAAGCATGGCTGAGCCATGAAATCAGGGATTAGATGGTCAGAGTGGGTGAAGCTTGGCATTTTTTAGCCCTTTCCCAAAGACATGGAGTAAATGAGAGTGCAAATACCCTGGTGTGACACATTCTTCCTGTAGCCCCTTTGGGAGATGAACTCGATCCCCTACACAAGGTGTGAGGCTGGGGGTGCCCATGGGAGATGTAGGGAAGAGCCAGCACTGCCTTGGGAGTGGGGCAGGGTCATCTGGGCATGGCAACTTTAAATACCAAGACAGGCCCAGAGGGGAAGGCCTGTGGCCAAGGTGGACGTTTGGACCACAGCAAACGGCCTGGCACAGCAGGGTGGGGGAATCCTGAGAGGGTGAGGAGTGGGGAGGTGAAATGAAGAAGAGTCACAGGGAAGCACCATCTTTTGCAAGGAGTAGGAGCAAGGCATGCCAAGAGCTGAGACTCCAGACACGCTGCTCTTCACATCACTTCCTTGTTCCCTTTGCCTCGTCAAACCTGCCCCGTGGTGTTGTCCTTTGGGCCATTTAACATGTGCTGTAAAACATGGGGCAGTGTAACCTGCTTCAGCCCTTTGGATAGAAAGATCATCTACATTTCCTGTTTATTTTAGACTTAATTTCCCAGTCTTTAACAATGCAGGGAGAGGAGCAGGGGAATTAGACACCTTCTAGTGAATGTGTCCCTGCCTATGGCAGGGGCTCGAAATTCTCCCTTTTTTGGATTGAATTATTGGAATTGTTGAATCATTGGAAACCCTTCCAACCCAATTCACTCCATGATTCTATGACAAAACTTGTTGTGTACCATAAGCCTGGTGAGCAGGAATGCTTATGGAAAAGCTGATGTAAAGAGCAGTCAGATGCAGCCAGGAGCATTGCTGCAATGAGAGAGGCTAACCCTTGGAAACACTCAGGTCTTGTGCTCGGGGCTGGGGGCACAGTGCTAGGGAGGACATGGCTGTGGTTTCAGAGGAACAGCAAGCGAAAGTTGCCATCCAAAGGCCGGCACGGTGCTAACACAGGAGCCAGGTTCCCCACTTCTGTATGAGGGAAGTATTTTTCATGAGCTTTGCAGTCAGTCCGAATACAGTCCAAAGGCTGATGAATAATTGCGTCATACCTCGTAATGCTCAACTTTGGCCTCGTTAGATGGATTGTGATAACACTGAATTTATCCCTCTGTGTCCCTGAAATATGAATGTTTCACGGATCAGAGCTGAAGAGGAAGGGCAATGCATGAAGTCCCCCCACACGACCGAGCTCCAAGACACTGCTCTGTACAGAGGGGTGGAAGGGGAAGGTGCCCTGAACCTGTCAGACACACACCCAGGTGTGTGAGTGTGTGTGCAGTGCCTCACAGACAGCCGTGGGGAGGACATCTAATCACGGACACTGATTTTCAGAGCTGGCCCCAAATTCTAGCTCCAAACACCACCACACATAAGCCATCATTCAGCATTTCCACCTTGCCTGCTGTTAGGGAGCCCTCAGCCCTCGGTGTCCCCGTGGCAGAGCAGAGCAGAGCAAACCCCAGACAGCAAGTGGAGAGTGCAGCTGGAAGGAGGGAGAGGTTCCTCATGGATCTTCCCAAACCTTCCACTAAAGCAGCTGTGGTCCTGACTCATTGAAAATGCCTCTGGGATGGGATCTCTGCTTTGAAGAAAAGGAGAAAGCCTTTTTTTCTCCCATCAGGACTGTTTTGTCCAAGCAGGGAGAGGTGCTGTGGCCCTGAGGGCTGGCTGCCACACGCACACAGCAGGACGCCTGGTGAGGCAGCTCCCTGGGGCCTCTGGTATGAGGGGGGTGGGTGACAGCAGCGGCTCTGGCAGGTCTGTGCTCTCGCGTGGCTCAGGTGAGCTGGCAGTGCCGAGCAGCACCCTGGCGAGGGGATGTGCAGGGTCCCCCACCACATATTGCCCAACACCTGCTCAGGGCTCGACTTGGAGCTGCTGAGGCAAAGGGAAAAATGCAAAAGTAAGAGCTATGGCCCTGCTGGTGGTGCTGTCCATGGACATGGCCAAGCCCCATGGAGCATGGGCTGAACCAAGGGCAGGGCCCAGGGCCCCTCCTGCCTGGCACACACAGACAGACAAGACCCTGGCAGAGAGACAAAATGTGTCCCAGCAGTGTCCTGCCTTCCCAGCAGGGCCAAGGTGGCTCCTGGGGCACAGCCAGGGCTGGGAAATGAGCAGCTGCTCCCCAGGACCAGCTCAAAATATGGGAGACCTCCGGGCTACAGCCAAAATAGCAATGATCTGCCCCAAAAGTCCTGCTCCTCTGATTGTTTGGGCATCTCCAGCCTGTCTCTAACACGGACATGATGGAGAACCAGTTCAGAGAGGCCACACAGCCCTCGCCCATCCCCTCCACCTGAGATGACCCTGCTGTTTCCTATCTCCCTGGATTCTCCCTTCCCATCCACATCCCTGCCAGCTCCTCCACCCATCAGACAAAGCAGATAAATCACTTGGAAAGAGCAAATCTCCATTCATTTTAAAACCTTTTAATTTATTTTTTTTAAATAGCACTAATAAATTAAAAACGTCTCCCAGAAGGCTGGAATCCAAAACCCTCTGGCTCCAGGCATTTTATCTGCCTAACCTTGCCTCACAGGAAATGCCCTCACCACAGTGCCTGTCCCATTATCCGGGTAATTAGTCGAGTCTGTAAATGCAGAGCAGAGCTGGAACCCACCAACTCCTCTGGAGAGCTGGGTTTTCTATGGGAGAAAAAAAAGAAAGAAAATTAATATAAAGTGCACCTTGGGCAATGAAGGCAGGAAGAAGGAAATGGGAAATATCTCCAGCATAGCTTGTACAAGGGCTGTTTAACCCTTTTAGGGCCAGGCTGGCTTTGATGTTCTCCTGGAAAACTGTCCGCCAAGTGCTACCTTGCTCCTCCATCAGGGTGTTTAACTTGAAACCTTTCATGCAGTCTCTTGCTGCTAATCCCAGTCTGTGCAATTCCCAAAGCGGTTCATGGTTCTGACTCCTCAAGGATGCCTGTTTGCTGCACTGCGCTGCTCTGGTACTTCCTCAGCATCCTGATGTTCCAACCCTATGGTGTCAGAGTGGGTCCCTGGGCAGCTCATCGGGGCAGCTTGGCTGTACAATCCCAACCTGCCTTGCCAGAGGGTGGAAGGGACTTCAGGAGAGGCTTGGGTACCCAGATTGAGGGGATGGAGGAAGGGAGGGGACAGGTGGCTTTTTGGAAAGAGAGACCACAGCTCAGAGCCCTGGTTGCCTGGGTCCCTGTGTCTGCTCCAAGAACAGAGCTAGGAAGTTCATTGTCTGCTCTGATCATTGTGTAAATGGAAAGTGACTTTTCCAAACAGAGAAAGTCACCTGTAAAACTGAACTGGCAGCTGGCACTGATTGGCAGCCCAGGGATCAGACACATGCCTCCTGTGGTCTCTTTGGGCTCTGCTCCCAGTTTGTTGCAGCTTCTCCCGTAAGGGCAGGAGCCTGGACTACCAGGAATTTGTCCTCCCTGGTGCAGCTCAGCTCTGAACCAGTCGGGTGCCTTGTGACCAGGCTGAGCTTTGGCAGAACACAGCCCCAGTCAGACATGATGTCTTAGTTTGAAAGGCA
>WBMZ01015301.1:0-28457 GCA_013400975.1 Atrichornis clamosus
ATGAGGATGTTATGTGAGACAGTCAAAAGCCTTGCTTCCCATCCATAAATTCAGGTGTGATGTGCTTTTGCACTGTTGAGGAGGCAGTGACTCTTCATTGTTTGCTGAATGTGGCTGCTCAGCTACTTGCTGATGAGGGTCTCCAGATAATGACATAGCCCTGTGAATGAGTAGGTCTCATTCTTGGCAGCAGCTGTGTGCAAGAGAAGTACTGAAGGTAGCTTTAGACGAGAAGTGAATTAAAGTGGTTGTCTCGGTACTACATTAGTCATAGGTGTGTCGTGGGGCAGTCTTGCAGAATTTCGTTGTACTTATTTGTGGAAGAAAGTGGAAAAGCATGTTCAACAAAAGGAACAGAAGCCAAGCCAAATCCCTAATGACCTATTCTTCTTCCTGCTAAGTGGTTACATGTGTTTTATTGCTGAGCATCCAGCTAAAACTTTCAGGGAAATTTTGGTGTGGTGTACTGGGACTGCTGACTCAGTGCCGCTCTTGCAGCCTATTCAACAAAAACATCTGGTGCAGCTCTGATTTACACTTGTTTGAAGAGAGAAAAGCAGGTGCATCTACTGCTGCAGTGGGAAGCTGTCAAAAGGAGGGACCTTCTCCCACACCAGCACTCATCCTGGTCTCTGAGACCCGTCACTGCTGTGACTCTTGCACTTCAGAAGCCTCATGCTCTACCTTAGCACAAGAATGTTAGGCAACCCTCAATCAACTGACAGTGAGAGACCACTATTTCCTTCTTACACAGGATAATTTAGATCACTAATGAAGGATTTATCTGTTCAGTGTAACTGCCCTGTTTTCAACCAGTGAATTGAAACTAATTTAGTTTTGGTGGATTGATTTAGCTGAGTGGGAAAATACCTTACAATAAAATAGAATATCCACCCAGGAGCCTAATGACTGGTAAAAGTTGTTGAAGCTTTCTCCAGCAAAAGAAGTGTGACCTGACAGATGCTCTTAACGTAGGTATTAAGCACTGATCACTTAGCTGTGATACCCTGCCACAATCCAGTAAGTGAAAGAGTTGTGAAGTAAGGCTTGTCCTCTGGTGTTGGTGCTGGAGAAGGTTGAAGGCCGGCTCTGTGAGACCTGTAAGCATGCATGAGCACCAGCTGAACTGTCCTGGCTTATAGTTTCTTGGGCACCAAAGTAGCAATCCACAAGTGAAGTCAGGATGTATTCCCATCTGGAATGCTCCTTTTCCAGCAGTCTGCCTAAAGTTTTAAGTGTGGGGACCATTTGCATTGTAAAGCTAAACTTAGCTGAAGTAAACTTATTCAAGGATTAGGCTGGCATAGTTTCTTTCAAATTACTGGAGTTAACATTGACATGAAGTTGGAATAAGTGGCAAATGGAACTCTAAGTCTCTGTCATCAGTCAGTAATGTGCTCTTGTGGCAAAGTAGGTCAACAGCATTTTGGGCTGAATTAGGCAGGGTGCTGCAAACAGATCAAGGGATGTGATCCTTTCACTCAGCTCAGCACTGTTGAGACATATCTAGAGTTTTAACTCCAGTTCTGAACTCTACAGCATAAGACAGTCATGAACATATTGGAAAAAGGGGCACAAAAAGAATGGAGAATTTGGATCTTGTGATGTAAGAGGAGACAGCTGTGACTCGTTATTCTGCAGAACAGAAGAACTGTGTGAATCTTATCCCTGTGTATAGATACCTGTTGGGAAGGAATAAAGAAGATGGAGCCAAAATCTTTTCAGGCATGCCCAGTGAAAACACAAGTGCCTATGGGCACAAAGGAGATTTTGGGTTGTGGATTTGTTTTTGTTTGTTTCTTTGTTTCAATGTTACAGTGGTTGAACACTGGCATAAGATGGACAGAGAGGTTGTGGAGTCTCCATTCTCAGACATATTCAAAATCTGACCATTTTATATCCTGAGTAACTTGCTGTAAGTAACCCTGCTCTGAGCAGGGAGTTTGGGCTAGGTACCTCTGGAGGTCCATCCCAGCCTCAGCTGTTCTGGGATCCTGTCACTGAAGAAAGCCTCTGTGTTGCAGCCAGCTGCACAATGGATACAGAACTGCCACAGTCTTGAATTCACCCTGATTGTGTACAAATCCAGTTAATGTGCTACCTAGGCTTTACCTGTCAGCTTTTCATTCTTCTAAACATGGTTCATACTAATTCACGTAACAAGGAAACACTGTGACAGATTCTATTAGGGTACAAAGGATTGTCTAAAATGTAGGTAATCTTTACAATTACAGAAAAATCTGGGAGGAAGATGGGCACTGCTCTGACTGTTACTCGGTGACAGAGCAAATGAGCTTAGCAAGCAGAAGGTGCTCTGCTGAGCAAGTCACATGCAAGGTAGGATATGCAAGTCAAACCATGATTCAGTTTCACATGTCATTTTGCTGTGAAAGACCCTGAGTGTTAAATTTCATGTAGAGGTTTCATGTGTTTTTGCAGTTACATCTACTGGGATTAACCTTGCAACTTGTACTTCATTAAGAATGCTTCAGATGAGAGCTCAGCTGAACAGAACCTGGATAAGTCTTCCATAGTTACTTCAGCTCCATAGGGTCAGGAATTAGTAGGAAACATTAACATTCTGACTAAGTTTAGTTTTTACAGGTTTGTTTTCCAAATAAGATGAAATTCCTGTTCTCCAAAAGGTAATTATGAGTAGAAATTGGAGTCTTAGATCCAGCCTGTGACATGTAATGGAAGACAGCCTGCAGTGTGCGGGTAGAGCCTTTAATCCCAAGGAGTTTGGCCAAGGCTGCTCTGTAGTTTGGGAACACAAGTCCACCTGAATTTCAGAGCAGTGTTTGTTACCTGGAAAAGGCCTTGCAGAGAGTTTTTGAAGCCTTCCCAAAGGTTCCAAGGTGGAACAAAAGCACTTCATGCTATTCTAATGTTTTACATCTATGTAAGTGATCCCTAGATTTCGGAGACACCCCAGTGTGAGAAGGCAGCAAGATTTTACTAAAGCAGCTTCTCTGGAACACTATAATATCTATGCAAAGCTACTTCAGTTCCAAAATACTATCTATGTTAAAAGGAAAAAAAAGCAATCTGAAAGTTTTGGGGCAATGGCAGACTGTTTAAGATGGGCTTATATAATTATGATGTCAGAAAACATTTTGACTGCTGGAAGCCATCAGGTTTGCACCCAGTCACTGTTCCTTTGTGTTTGCAGGTGCTTGCTGTATTCAGGTCCGTCTCTTGACTGTTATTTTCTCATTCCATGTGAATTTGCTCTCTCAAACACTGAAAGCGCTTTGGAACACAGCTATTATTTTAAATCACCTACTATCTCCCACCATGAACAAACAGGCTGTAAAAGCAAGGGTGACTTTTTTTTGTTCATGTATGCAATGAGGTCTCTTACCTGGAAATTGACATTATTACTCACTGTTCTCGGCTTTCAGGTTAGCAACTGCAATTTCTAATAATTACCAGACAATGCAACATCTGACTGTGGCTTAATTAGGGGATGAAGAAACACAGAACCTTCTTCCTGAATTCAAGAATGGGTCTGCAGTGTTCATAAGACTTTCAGGTATGTCTTGTTCATGGTGTGGCGTGGTGAGAATGGTGCTTAGGCTCTCAGGACACAGAGGAGGCATTTGCAAAGCCTTCCCACCCTAAAGGTCCAGGGCTGGATACCCAACACTGTAAAAGGAGAAGAGGTGCCGTGAACAAGGTCTGACAGGGTGCTTGCCTTTGGAATGCACCCTCAGCAGTAGAGGACACCACTGACCCTGCGGAATTCCATGTCTTGAACCTTCCTGTAACCAGGCTCTCGTCTATTTTGTACACGTGAATTTAATCGTTAAGAATAACTGGACTGAAGGACGCTTCAGCATGAAAGGAGCTCAATCTTTGTCCAGCCAGGTCTTGAAGAACTCTGAGGACTGAGACTGCATGCTCTTTTGGGTCCCATGCAGCAAAACCCCTGTTCTGAAATACTTGTTCAGCGTTTGCCCATTGTCCCTCATCCTCCCAAGATGAGAAGTCCCTAGCCCCACACCATCGATCCCCTTCTTGTAGGTACTGGAGTATGGCCAAGGCAGTGCTATATTGACTGTTCCATACAATTTGGTGCCAGCTGAGATCTCAACAAGAGTCTGCTCCACCATCTTCTCCAGCTCACTAATGAAGATGTTTTACTCTGCCTTGCCCCAGCTAAGGTGTTAAATCAAACTAGCCTTGGTAACCTGTGCAGTATGCCTTCACCCTGTGTTTGGCCCCACAATGGCACAGGAAATTAAATTTTTATGGAACTGATCTTGCTGGGTGCTTTTCTTGGGCAAAGTATGTGAATTTTAAACTATAAGAAATTACACATTGCGTTTATGTGAATACATGTGCACACATATCCGGCATAAAATTTTGTATGTAAGAATGTTTTCTTCAACTGGCATATTATTTTTTATTTTGCTCTTTAGTGTTACAGTTTTGTAATGGTCATATTTTCTTTTCACATATATTTTAAAGTCCCAGTTGACTCCAGTGTCCTTCCTTCACAGAGGTGCTAAAGGCAGCTGGGAGTGGCTGGGCTACAGCCCATGAACAATCACAAAGAAAGCACATCTGTTGGGGATTTCTGACCCACTAAGATGAACACAGGTTAATTGGTATGATCAGCTGGTTGTGTGATGGTAGCAGTCTGCCAGGGAGGTTGATCCAGGCACTTCCTGTGGAGTGACAAGGAATCACACAGTTCCAGTGAAGTTAAAGGACTTCTGTGCTGCACCGCAGCAGAGGAAGTTCTGGCCTGTTACTTAGATATTTGTTTGTTTGGTGGCACTGAGACGCTGGGATGTATGAGTAAACGGGTACAGATGACAGAAACGTAACAAATGAGGTCCAAGGTGTGGACAGGAAGGGAAGTACAAATGTGAGTCTCTAGCAGTAATGCAGTGGTATATGAAACAACACTTTAAAATGTAGTGTGGATAATAGAGAGTGGGGAGGAAAGCATGAGAAACATGAAGGAAGAGAGGAGAAGGAGAAAGCCAGAGAGGAAGGTGGCTTTGGGTTCTCTTATACAAATGCTTTCTGTTTGATGTGGCATTGATCAACCTGTGGCTCTTAAATGAGCAGTTCAAGTATGCCTATATGGTGGGGCTACCTCATGTGTTTGATAGCTCATGCTGCTGTCCTTACCTGGAAAGAGAGCACAGCTCTTTATGTGGATAATAGAGCTGGTTGGCTGTAAAGCACTGATGGGAAGAGTAGTGAGGACAGGGAAATAGCATCATGTAAATATGGCAAAATTGGGGGTGGAGGGGAGGTGGAAGGAGCAAAAATTTACAGAGTGACATTGAAATAGGGAAAATATACAGTAATCTGAAATGGAACATGTTCTCTGTGGGTGAGAACAATGTGGGAAGCATGGAGCTGGAGGAGTGAGCAAGGCATCATTGTCAATGCTGAATTATCAATCACTGTGCTGTACTTCTTGCACTGGCTGACCAAAAGCACTCTGTCTTGGAAAGAGGAGAAAGTAGGCACTACCTGTGCCTACTCCAGTTCAGCGCTGCACACAGGACTTGGCAACAAATTTCTGGAAACATATTAAGGGGCTGGACATAACAGCCAAGTGACGGGGGCCTACGAGGACTGTCTGATGAAATGATGAAGACTGATGAGGGGCTGGCTAAGAACACATGTGTGATTGCAGCTTGTCTGTCTTCAAGACAAAGGCAGCAGAGCCTGTGTTTGAGCTACAGACTTCAACTTTACCACAGACAGCTTTCAGCTCATGAATTTTCTGCATTTATTATGGAGAACACTAAAATGTGTGTTCACACTCAGTCTGCTAAAGCCCTGCTGGGCTTTCAGAAGGAAAAGCTGATCCATAAATAAAGAGAACTCCTTGGAAGTGGCATATAGAATAGAGAGGCAAAAATTTAACAGAAAGTGGAACTGAGCCTTCTGGGACTATTGAAAACATCCTCAAGCCTTGTGTTTTGCAAGTGACTGCAGTGGATGATGTTGTATGTCTATCTTTGCTAAATATGTACAGCTCATTAGCAAATGCAGGCACAATATGAAATCTTTGCTGGTTGTTTCCATAAGGGAAACAAGAACGGTGGTAAATTTTTCAGAAGATTCTATGACGAGATGCCAGCCACTGGGTCTCAATGAGACTGACCTGAGCAGCGTGGACTCTGTAGGGAGTCCAGCAGCTGCGCTGACCTGCATGTAGAAGTGCATTTGAGACCTGACCAGTCATTTCAGAGGGAGGAAAAGTCAACTCAGGGTGCCACGGGGATTGCTTCTGCAACAGCTGGGGGTTGTTCCTGAACTGTCATTCTTTTCTACCAAGAGAGAATTGTGGTAGTTTGGCACTGAGCAGCAATAGTGTTGCTATCTTGGGTCCGTTTCTTTCACACCTCTCAAATGATTCTTGGAATGGATTATGAGACACAAAATTTGTTTGCAGACTGAAGCTCTCGCTGTATCACTGTGCAGAAGATGTTTATCTGGTTGTCTCTTTCTGCACAACACATTTTAATCACCTTTCACTAGGATTTTGCTGTAAACTGATGTATGCATTGCCTTGTCTTTGGGTTTGCCTGTCTCTATGAAGTTAGGCCCTTATCCAAGCAAATACTCTCTTATCTGTTTGGAGATAAGCCTCCTGCCCTTGCTGAAATCATTAAGGCTACTTGGGTCATTATTTTTGATGTATGTGTGCATGCACATGACTAGCAATGTTGCTTAGTGGCTATGAGAAAATACTTCCCCCCTAGGTAGAATGCTGAGAGGAGGTTTGGTCTATAAAAATCATGTAGTTACAAAAACTCTTCCCCTTCAGCTTAGCCTGACGAAATCTGTGGCTTCTCTCCAGATGAAGACTGGAAATGTTTTCCTTCCTTTTTTAGCTCACTGGGTTTGTGTGTGTGCCACAGGCACTTCATATCATTCTAGTTTATTTATACTTTCAACTTATTGATTGGTAGATGGGATGATAGCCTTTTGGATTTATTTTGCTGCTCATTTATAATTAATTTGGCGCAGGCATAAAAAAATCAACCTTTATTCATTTACCATCTATTCACTATGATGTTTTTTTAGAAAGCTTGAAAGTAGAAGAGCCATGCACTAGGCAACTGGCCAACATGCACGTGATTCCTGACATGTTGTAAATTTCAACCTCATTTGCCCAAAAGGGAGAGTACTCTTTGGCCACCTATACAGTGTGAGGACCTCCAGCTATCCTGATGAGTGCTTTGAGGGCATCTCTGTGTCCCTGTAAGCTCTTGAGGGTGATCTACACTGGGTGAAGCAGGAGGCCATGAGAGAAGGATGGTCGCAGAAGTGAGCTTTGGGCTCTGGAAGAGAAAGCAAACCTGCTGCTTAGCCAGTTGGCAGCCCTGTCGCTGGAGCTGAGTGATGAACTTGTAGAACAACCATGCTGCTCCTGAGTCCTGATCACTTATAGCCCACTGGGCTGATCACACACAGCTCACAGGGAGTATGCTCGGTATTGCTCTTCCCAGCTGCCAGTAACAACTGCCTGTAATTTGAGTTGATAAATACAGTAGGTATGAGCATTTAATTCAAAATGACAATTCAAGGTTTCAAAGCAGTTCACTTGCTCTGCAATGCTTTAAAGATCTTCCAATAGCAATCTTTTTTGTGTGCTTAAAATCTGCCTCTGCCACTACTCAGATATATTTATAGGCTACTGGTGGGCTGCCTATGAAAATTCTCATCCCACAGTTTTTCCTTAAGGTTGGTGAAAGCTTCTGTGTTTCATGAAGGTTAAGCTACAAAGAGAGAGGAGAGGATTGTAAATGCCTGCTAAGCCCCTGAATCTGTGATCTCAGTAATGTGTTCACTGTGCACTATAGAAGCACAGTTCTTTCTTGCTCATGTAGAATCAAAGGGTTGCTTCACTTTCCTTGATCCTTGCAGTATATGCACCTATGCCTCCTTTAAATCACTCCTCCATATTATCTGCTGCAGCTTTCCACTTCTGTCCAAAAAAAAGAAAATAAAGAAAAGGCTTGGTTCCCCCTATTTTCCTGCCCCCCTCCTCCCAGTGTGCAAGCATGCCCAAGATGAATCACTGCATAATTATATTCCTATTGCTTGTATCCTTCCGTTGGCTCTCCCTTTCCGCTCATTTCATGCTTACTTGCCAATCAAGCCTATCATTTGGGGTCTGATTCTTTGCTGGTGTTCATTAACCACAGGAAAGAACTTCAACAGCAGTCTAGTGGGTACCTGAGAGCCTCCAGCCCACATCACAATCTCAGAGGGCACGCTTAACACAGCCTTGCAGGTACAACATCCCTTAATTTTCCTTGAAAAATTGAGCCCTGCTTTAGGCTCCTAGCAATGCTGTGGCTTTGAACTGGTGTCTGGGGTGAGAGAAGTAGTCTGCCTGACTGTCCAACTGTGCACAGAGGGGCATGAGCCTTGGGGGACGCTGGCTTTCAAGGGCAATGGTGTGTGCCAGGGCTATGCTTATACCGGGCATAAGGACAGGGAGGGAGCCCAGGCAGGCCAGCACTTGGTAAATGAGGCAGGGAATTGACAGAGGGGTTTGGGGCTTCATGTTGATGCTGCATTTTCCATAGACATGCTGTTGTGGTTGCTGGGGTGGGACCTGCTCTTCCCTGGTGCCCCCTGGGACAACAACCATGTGTACTCATGGGAAGCAGGGAAGATCTGCAGACTTTGATGGATTTACACAAGCTATGTGTCCTAAGATACACTGGTCAAGGTTAAATATCAAGTTAGGAAGCCAGGGCTAGACACTCATGGGGTTAGAGGCCTGATCAGGTAGACTTGGTTCTCTCCTTCTCTCTTTTTGTCAATAAGTTGCTTGGACTGCAGGTCTCAGGGGGACCCCAAGTATGTCAGGAGCCTGAAGTGCTGGGTGCTATTTTGGTGCTTTCCTTGAAACCTCACATCCTGTAGTGGTAATAAGGGCATTCTTGCCATGTTAGCAGACATCCTGTAGCACAGGCAGGTGCTGCAGGATATACCACTCCCTCTGGTTTTCAAAGTTGCTTAATACCCCTGGGTCACCATCCCTGTAGAGTGTAGAGCTACCAGCCCTATCCAGCATCCCTGCTTTCAGAAGGGGCCAGGTTCCCTGGTGGGAGCTGGGGCCTGTTTCTGTCCCTGCTCTGGCTGCACATCACCTTCTGGCTGTCACTGCTTTGTGCCCCTGATTTCAGACATCCCTGTTGCACTGCTCTGTTCTATTCTGTCTCTGGGCTTGGTGGTTGCAAAGCACTGGACATCCCAGGCTACAATCTGAGCTGCTGCTTTTCTCTGTCCAGCTCTTCTCAATTTCAGCTGTATGTGGGCTGCTTGCTTTTGTCTTTGGCTTTATGTGGTAGCTTTTGTGTGTCTGTGTGAGTGTGTGTGTGTGTGGTGCTTAGCTCCTAGTGCTTCAACTCCTTTTTTCAGGTTTATTCAGTGCTTTAACACCCATTTTGTAGCTCTTAGGTCTTTCTCCTGTCCCCAGGTCAACCAAGCATCACCAGTGCCTCAGCCAACACCACACACAGCAGAAGGGTTCTCCTCTGTTGCCTGGAAAGAAGGGATACTCCTTTGCCTTTGCTCCAAGGCTGTTTCCAGTAAAGCAGGCCTTCCCCCCAGAAGAGAAAGGCAGGGCACGGGAAGCAAGCAATGCTCAGTTCTTCCTGTGCTGCTGTGTCTGCTGCAGCACCCAGCAGAGCTGGCTAGCTGAGAGGAGAGTGCCCGATCCTCTGCAGCGCATGCTCTCTCTGGGATGTGCTGGGCACAGTCCTTCCCCAGCTCCACCCTGCCCGGCACATGATTTTTCCAAAAAGATACAATACAGTTCTTAATGTCTAATCTTAATCTGAGAATACTTTCCAGTTTTTCACTGGAAAGATGATTAATACTGCGTTGCCCAGCCAGTCACACTATCCCCAGTAGAGCTATAAATAAATACCACCCAGCAGTTGCATACAGCAAGCCCGATTTTATTATTTTCCATTCATAGTACAAACACAAGAAGGAACTGCTGCTTAGAGAAGAGGCTGAGTAACAGCTGTAGCTTAGTAGGCACCTTACTCTTTCATCCTCCAACATCCAGGGGGCAAAGAAATCCCACACTTATTTTTATGTAAGTTTTATTGTTCTCTACTTACAAAGGTTATTTATCCATCTAGTTGTCTGACCCATACATGATTAAGTGTGCAATGTGCTTCACGTGGCTCTAGGAAGGAAGGCTTTTCCTATTCAAAATTAGGTGAAAGTCCTCTACCAGAATTGCTTTGTTCAATGGAAAATTGGTTTCTTAGCCAAATGCAAACAACTGTTATGGTTGCCATGGTTTCCTTATTTCTTATAAGGCAGAAGTCCCTTCCAATGTTGGGTAAGCAATTCTGGTTAAAAAAAATAAAAATTCAAAAATACTCCAGTATTTGATATTAAAAACATCGAGTGAAGGATGAAACCCTTTGCAAGAATGGTTTCCACTGACATGTTACTATTTTTTTAAGATTTGGAATTTTAATTTTTAAAAAACGTAAATCATGAATACTGTTAAACTGCAAGCTTTAGAGATTCCCACCCAAAAATATTTTTCAGCTAGCTTTATTAATGACCCTGCCTGAGCTATTCAGCTGTGAGTCATTCCAGAGGGTGGGTGGATGGGAGGAGGGATGCAGGAGGGGAAGAGGCTGGCGTCTCTCCCGTGTGGGATGGAACGGGTGAGGGAGGAGTGGTGCGGCTGCCTCTGTGCAGACGGAGGGTGAGCTAGGCTTTGGCTGTGCTCCAGGTCCCTGTGGCACTGGGGACACAAGCTCCTGCCTGCCAGAGAGCTGCCTTGTGGAGTCTGGGGCACACTGAGTGCGGGCCCCCTCAGGTACCAGTCCCTCAGTGCGACTGCAAAGCCTTTCAGGGGAAACGCAGTTTCTCTTTTACTGTCAGCGTGTGGCTTAGGAAGACAAGAAAGGAACTGCTGTTACATGAACACTTCTAATTATATGGGCTTTGTTTTCATACAGCTGCTAGCTTTCTGAAACATATTAGGAAAAAAAAATCTGCCATGATTGTATTTTTCACCAAAGCCTAGATTTCATCAACGACTGTGCACAATAAACTTGCAGAAGCTATATCATTTGTTGGAAAAAAAGTTCAATGCACTAATAAGATGTTTCATAGGATTAATTTCTTTGTTTGTTATACAAAAACCTAGACACAATTAAAGATGAAATCCCCCC
This sequence comes from Atrichornis clamosus, assembly GCA_013400975.1. Classification (NCBI taxonomy): domain Eukaryota; kingdom Metazoa; phylum Chordata; class Aves; order Passeriformes; family Menuridae; genus Atrichornis; species Atrichornis clamosus. The sequence goes on from WBMZ01015301.1 coordinate 11,202, forward strand.
AATCTCTTCCACACAAATTGTTTTATAATCTTTTTGTGTGATACTTTCTCCAGCTCACTAAGGCACTTGCATTATGATTAACTGAAAGGACTTAATTGGCCCCAGTAAAGACATACTTTTTAAAAATCAGCCTATTGTAATTCCTTTTAGGATTGTAGTGTTTCTGATTTTTCTATAGGAAGTCAAATACAGAGCTAATTATAACATTTTTGAAGAAAAAGAATTAGAATCAAGGTAAGGATTTACAAAAAGAAAATAAAAGATAGTATTAATTTGATCTTGTGAAAACCTTTGGATGATGGTTGCATAATGAATTGCTGAATTCTCTTTGCTAGAAGCTCATTCTTGCTTGGTGAAAGAGGATAATCTTTTTACTATTTGCCAAATAAACTGTAGAGCAGTCATGAACAAAAACCAGAAACTTTAAGAAAACACGAGACAGCAGGCTTGTAGAGAAACATCCTAATTACTCAATAATCACTTACTCAGGCCTTTGTTCCCCTATTCTGAGACTGGGGAAGATGAATGTTATACATTACATATCCTTATTGTTCAAAAATCATGGCTATGTTTCTCCAGATTTGCAAGACTGTTAAAAATAATGGATTTGGGGCTGGAGGGGAAGAGGATTTCTCTCCTAAGTGCTCACATTTCTCTGGTTTTCCTACCTTTTTGTTAGTAACATAAAGCACTGGAAGTTTCCTCTTCCCTGCACAGGTGTCAGGAGCGAGTGCAGCTGAGGACATTGCCAAGCCCTTGGGAAGGAGAGTGCTTTTACAGGGATAAGTGTCTGTGATGCAATACTCTGGTGTCATGCACAGCAAGTGATGCCCTCATGCTCTTGGTTAGGGTTTATCCCGGCACTGTTACAAGGACTGTCAGTACTTCAGGCTGCAGCTCCAACCATCAAAGTGCATGTGAATCTCCAGATGGTCCATCCAAAAAACCTGATGCAGCAAACCCTACTACTTTCAAAACTTTATCTTCCTCTTGGTCTCAATTTGCTGGCCAAGTTTGTAAGATTTCTGCTGCTTGCTGTTCCGTAAAGGACACCTATCCAAAGAAGAGGCATGATCCTGCATAGGGATTTTCTCCCTTATCAGCAGTGAGAGAAGAGACCCTGCCTAGCTGGACCCTAGAGAGAACTCAGATCATTGCTGATGACTGCTGAAGACTCTCACTTTCTGTGAGGTTGCAACCTGAAATCCCCCATATCTGTGATGAAACTGGTCAGGTTTAGGGTGAAGATTTTGTTACCCTGACCTTCCTTTTCTTCCCCAGTTGGCAAGTTGTGAAACTGAAAAAATACATATTCCTGGATGAATACTAATTGGTTTTAATTTCTGGATTTCTGACAAAGCCCCCAGTAGTAAGGCTACTTGGATGCCACTCTCAGAGGACATCCAGCTGGGCTTGGAAGTCCATTTAAACTGTCAGGCCAGGCTACCAAAGTGAATTCCCCATGTGTCAAACATCATGCCCTGTGCCCACCCTGTTCCCTCTACACCTGTGACAGTTCAATGGCTTGCTTTCCCACTGAGGAACTCCTTTCCATGGAAAGCAGAGCAGGGAGCTGTCCCTTCAGCACAAAGCAAGGAAAGTGTCCAATTGGAAAAAATCATGATGTGGGAAAAACCAAGTGCTTAACTCTTTTTTCTGAAGTACTGCGCTAGTCAAACAAGCAAAACTTTCTGAAAAAATTCCAGGTGCAGGCACAGAAGTTTTTTTTCTTAGGCCACATGCAAATTTAAAAACAGTAAGTCCAGCAAAAGGAAATGTTGAGTGGTTCTGCTCTGTTTCTTTTCAGAGGCAGACAAAGAGTCCATAACAAGAAACCTCAGCTCAGCTCAAAAACTCACCAGTTGTCCAGACATTCTTCTGGCTATTTGTATACACCTGAAAGCGTTAGGCTAAATTATTGACCAAGGCAAGATACTGGTAGGAGTTACTTGTAGAAAAAAGCATCATTTGGGTATCATTTGTGACTGCAGATCGCATGTCTTTCCTCTTTCAAGGCAGGAGCAAGGATGTGTGTCCTGTTCTTTTTTAGAATGTTGGCTTAATTAAAATTAGAAAAGAATCAGGAGTAGGGCTGGAAGAGCACTTCTGCTAATAACAACTGTGTGTATACAAAATGCATGACAGACAAGTGCACAGATAGGAAGACCAATACTGAAAAATAATTTTCTTTTTTCCTTTGTACCCCAGTCTAGCTCCTTACAGGGACAGATTTTATTGCTAAAATAGTATATTCAGTAGACTGTATACCGGTCAGGGCCTTCAGTGACCTAAACATATTACTTGACTTTACTGCTGGTCAGTCAGTGTTCTTAAATACTTCAAGAAAAAATAATTTTTTTCTTCTCACCTTCTGTCTGGTCCATATATTTGCTGCAGAAATATGTGAGTGCATATTACATCCATCATGGTACATACTATTCAACCTACTACATGCTATTACTATTCCAGTGCTGGCATTTCAGCTATAGACTACGGCAGCATTTATCCTCAGCTGTAGTAAGCAAAGCACTTCAATTTTTTTTATCCCCTGAAAACCTGCATATTGCAGGTGCAGCATGTATTCTTTAGCATTAGAAATCACTGGATATTTGGCTGATTAATGCTTAAGAATATATGATTCACATGGCCAATTTATTTTTTAAATGAAGATTTGGATCAAATAATACATTAGAAACAAAAGACTCTCTGTATCTTTTTTTAAAAAAACCTGATTATCCCCCTTGATAATGCATTTTAAGAATTTAAACGCAAAACTGCTCAGTCTGGAGGATCATAGCTTTGTATTTGATCTCAGACCATGCATTATGGATTTCCAGTGTGTGAAAAGTATCTAAAATGTCTGCAATAAAAATCTTCCACTGCTTTTGAAATTAAAATAAATTTTATATGCATTATGTTGCAGGGAGTTGAAATTTGCTAAGTAGGTTAAGTAGTGGGAGGAATATTATAGAAAATTATTGCATTCCATTGTATGATAAATTTAAAAAATATTATAATTAGCAGAGAAATAAAATAAGTTCTGCAATTAAAAACAAAAATACACTAATGCAAAGTTATTGCTAAGTGTTGAGAAAGAGAGAATGCAAAGCTGAAGTCTGATCTGTGATTATCATCTCCCTGACAGTAACTCTTCCTTCAGTTAATAGATCATAGGTTGCATCCCAGGTAATAGAGATAGTAATTTCAGCTTTTAATTCCCAATTTAAGTGTCTTTTTGCAGACTTTTAGTCCCAGACTGAATGGGCAAGGACTGGGCTGCCATTCTGGGGCCAGGAGGAAAACAGTCACTGTATTTCTCCTTGCTGCCCTTTACTCTGGAGAGGAAGAGGTCTAGGGGGGCAGCAGGAGATTTCAAGCTTAGTGTTCATTTCACCTGTACTTGACTACAGCACCATGCAGGATCTGAGCTCCCTGCTCAGGCTGTCTTTGTGGCTGGCAGGTAGTGGCAGGCACTTTGTTGCGTCCCTGTGCTGGGGAGAGCCACACCTCTCTATGGGCTGTGGTACAAGAACAGGCAACAGCCTTGCGTGTCTGCCTACCCCAGGACAGCGTGTCTCACAGCAGAGTCTCTCAGATCAGCAGCCTTGCTCTGGGTTGGTCCTCACAAAGCCTGGCTATTCTGCACCCTGCTGTGGGTGCATGGCCCTGCTTCCTGGGCACCTGCATACAGGTTCCCCAGAGACATGTATTGACCCTTTTGAATATGGAAAGGTCTGCAGTTCTGGAAGAATCTGGATTCTGTGTGTTTATTTGTTTTCTTGAAGGCAACCCTGGTTTTCTTTTTCTCCTGAGAGCAGTTCTATTTGATGTTGCTATTGCATGGTGTAGAATATTGCCCCTCCATGCTGGTCCTTTCCGAATAGAGTTCCCAGGGGAACCAATCTTCTCAATGTTTGAGCAATGCTAGAGGCAACTTTCTAACACAAATCAGTGCCTATTTCTCTACTCCTCCTCCTCCTTGCACACCCTCAAAGTGCCATCTCATGCACGTTCCCGTTGGAATTTCTTCTTATTTTCATTATGTGTTGGAGACAAAACAAGTCTTGCCCTCTTCGGCTTGAGGGTTTGTGTACCAGTGGGAGCAATAATGACTGCACTGCTTTGATTCACTCCCAGTTATATGCAGAATCCTTTCACAGACCCGAAAAAGCACACACTAGCTTCAGCTTCTTCTATTTGCTGCCTTATTCCTAGGTTCTGCTGCCAGCTCTGCCTGGTAAAAGAGAAATTTTGTTCTCTGGATTTTCCACATTCACGTTTATTTATTGGCAGCCTCTCTCTCTTGTGAGTATAGATAGCAGCCTGTCTAAGGGATATCTGAGCTTCCTCTGGGGTGTCTCCATACCCATGGCACTAAAAAAGCCATCATTATAATTGTGCAGTTTTATAGGGATTTTTAATCTATATTCTACTGGAAAATACCTAACAGAAAAGATTGAATTAACAGAGGGTAAACCCTTGCTCCCTTAACCTTGTAGTTACCGTCTCTTCTCTGCACTAGATACAGAACCTAATCTGATGAAGTTTTTTTTATTGCTCTCTTCGTTTTTCTCAGTAAAGAAAGGACAGTAAAAGTATACACATACTTTTGTGTTTCTGTTGCTGGTCTGACCTCTGAGCTTGTTCACTTACATTTGAGAACCCTTATGATATTCAAGGAGATCCAAGCATGACTCTGTTTCCTCAGGGTTACTGAATGGTTTGATGGGATGTATTGCACCAGGCTCCAAAAATGCAAGATTTGTCCCCTCTCCCTTTGGACTTTTTTCTGGGGTTGGGTTTGTTTTCTCTTTCCAAAATAAACTGTACTTTTCCCTGTCTTGCCTCTTCCACCAATACAAGGCAATTTTTGTTAGATGATGATAATGATGACGATGAGGAGGAGGATGATGAAGAATAGTAGTAGTAGTAGATTTATTGCTTTACTTGTCCGAGAAACAACGCAGTGGTTTTGCATGGTGCAATTTTGATGGTCATTGCTCTTTCTGCAGGGAAAGAGAGATCTGCAGCTGTGTGTAATTGATTACGTTACATCTTATTTTCTTGTTTTCCAGAAACAACTAACAAAAAGAAGCTGTTGGCCTACAGAGTTAAGATAAAGAAAATAAAACTATCTATACTAACTAATCTAACTATCTATACCAACTAATTCTCCATGAAACTCTGTTTTCCTTGTATTAATGCAGCTAGCTTTCTTTAGCTTTGGGAGTTTGTGACTGTGTAGAATAACAAGATCATACATAGATTAGCATAATAGCAGTTACAACAATAGTATTTTTTAATAGATCATTTAGTAGTGCTTTGATGTTTTTAACAATCCCTAATGGTGCAGCATTAGAAATGATTCTCTAAGTGCTCAGAAATTAGGCCTTAAAAAGAAAAAAAAAATTGCTGTAATTATAGAAAAGTCACCTATTGATCCCTGTTACGGAACTGGGATGCTATCTCACTCTCTAGTCCTTCTGAATAAATAATGACCTTTGACATAATGCAGCACTGGACAGGTTAGAAATAGCTGCTAGCCCATGAGAGAGGCTGAGATATAACAGCTTCTCAGCTAAAATGAAGCTGAGATCTGCTAGGGATGGGGTCACCTTTTCACTCAGTCCTTCCACAGGATCTAACTAGAATGAAATATACTTGACAAATGACCGGAGAGATGCTTGCTGAAGAGGTTCTTATCATCAGAGACAAAGAGGTCTGAGACTCTGTGGAAGTCCCCAAACAGGCTGGACCCTGCAGACGTGCCTGAGATCCTGGGTCTGGTTTCACCATAGCAGGGCTCCTGTGGCAGAAGGAGACTTCATTGCTTGTTCTGTGGCAGAACCAGAGCCTTTTGGTACTGGCATTTGCTTTTACAAACGCTTAACCGGGGTCTTTGGAATTTCTTCCCTGTATTCCAGACAATGCTTCCTTGAGCTGTTAGCAAGACTGTCTGAAGCACCATCTACCAGGGGTTTTGGTTGATCAAGACCAGTTATTCTCTAACACAGGGATTGGCCCTTTTTATCACTTGGTCTCTTCTGAAAACCTCCAGATGAAGCACAAGCGATGCAATGCTACCTTGCACAGAGATCAAAGTCACCAGCAGGCAACATGCTGCTTGTCCCTGTGTGTGGTGGGAGATCCCTTGGGCTCCGGAAGAGAAGTGCTCACATTGGCAAAATATACACAGAGGATAATTAGGATTTGCAGAGGTCTCTTTAGGGCAAGGAGGTCACTGTCAGAGTCCCATCTGTGCCCGCTCCTGCAGCTGGCTCAGCTCAAGCAGGTCAGCTGTTGCTGTGTGGTGCACCAATGCAAGACACCACCATCAAGGGAGCTGGGGGCCCTGCAAGTTCCCTGTGACCTCTGGGAAGGTGGTTTGTATGGAGATGAGTGTCACCTTTAAGAACAAGCTCCGCCTATGACGTAAGAGGATTAAATACTGCAGCGTGCAGTTGCAAGTCACTGACAGGGTTACCATTTGTCTACACGTGGTGGTGGTCTCAGTTGCAAGCCTTTGGGCTCTTGCTGCAAGCCATGGTCCCTACTTTTTTCCTGATAGAGACCTGTAACAGAGATGTGGCGTTGATCACCAGACATGAGCCTGCGTGTCTCTGATAGAGATGACAATTTATATTTTCCCTTTGGAATTAGAAGTACCACTTTTTCTTACCAGAAAGATCCCTTTACCATGCAGAGTCTGTAAGAGCTGCACTGAGATTAATCACAGCTGGCTCTTACCAGAACTAGGCAGACTTGTGTATGCAGAGTTGACAAGGTCTAGAGATAAGAGATTAGTAAAACCCACTTGCTAGAAATGGAAACATGGAAGTGTGAATTTTAGTGATGAATGAAAGGTTCTGGAAAGTTTGTAATTTCCAAGAAACCCAGAAATTTATATTTTTGATTTTTAATTACTTACATGATCTCTCTAACCATCTGATGTGACAGTGTGCTTTCACTATGTACCTGGGCATGAACTTTCACAAAAGGTGTCCACTGACCTTACAAAAGTGAGTGCCAAGCTCAAAGTCAGCCAAGAGTTCAAATGAGTCATAAGGCTCAATGCGGAATCCTCTGAGAACATGGATTTTCTATCCTAGGAAGTTTAAAATCTAGATTTCAAAATTATGCATACATATTTTATACTGGTTTCATCATCAAAATATGTCTCTGCAGCAGCAATCAAATCCTTGGGAGATATATCTGTAAGTCAATGTTGGGAATCTTTTAAAGAGAAAGCCTCCAAAAGGGATATTTATATCTTCACAGGCTATCTTTAGGTGCCATTTGTCATGTTCTTGCACAGTGTCTCCCAAACCTCCTCTTTCTGAAAGGAGCAATATTCCACACCTCATTCTTAAACTTTGGGAAAACATGGAAAGCTCCTAAAATAATTTTCATTCATTTCGTAGAGCAGTAACATCAATGCCAGTAAAACGAAATTGAGCCATCATCCTGTGCTTTCTCAAAGGCAATTTTGGAGTAGCTGTTTCACATCAGCTGTGAAGAACTTGCAAGGACAGAAGGCTCCCAGCCTTATTGTTTTCTGCGTGATGAGCAGAGCAGCACACCGCGCCTGGGATTTGCTGCATGTAGAAATAATGTCTCCCTGTGTCACAGCATCTCCGAGGGGCGGCAGAGAGTGTGAATGAAACAACAAACAGAGTGAGCAAGAGACCGTAATCATATACAGGGCTGACACTGAGCCTGGGAATGGAAAGGGAGACACTGCAAGGCACGGTCAAAACAGACGTAAAGGAGAGGGTGCTGCAGCTGTGCATGTATCACGGGAGAGTGTGGATTTTTTTGGAGTGAGGAGAGAAAAACAGAGAAAAGCACATGCAATAATCTTCTGTAGAAGGTATAATCCTTCTAGTCAATACGAGGGGAAAGAGCAAAGCAAACTTAAGGAACGTCCAGAACAGGAGTCACTGACAGATGGGGAACAAAGCTCCTAATCAGAATTAATCTCAGAAAAAGCTATTTGCTGACTCTCAAATCTGTGAATCCAGGGTGCTTTGTGTGACTTTCCTAATAACAGTGAGTGAGGGCTGAAGATGAGGATAGAACAGAAGATACAAAATGGATGGGAGAGGGAGGAAAACATGCTAAACTGTGTAAGTGCATTATTTTGAGTGATGAAAGAGTTTTTGAGGGTCATCAGAAGAAATTTCATGCTTATAAGCATATAAAGGCATATAAGATCAGCAAGACCCAACACAAGAGTGATAAAAGTATTCCCGTTCCTTCTATGTCCTGTGCTTGGAAGAAGAAGTATGAAATGCTGCCTAACTGTTGAAAACTGAAGATAAATGAACAGGAACTTTCAATCAGTAGTCTGAGTAATTTGCTTCCATGATCTCAAAAGAAAGAGAGACGCAACTCCCCCTCTATCACTGAAAAAAGCAAGTATTTTATTGAGGCTTAAAAAAAATTGTATTAAAATACTTGGAACACTGATTAAATATCTGAAGACTAGAAGCTGACTATTAGTAGGTAAACAAGGTAACATAGGAATTTGTAGACCAGTTGAACTAACATCACTCCTGAGAAAAATAACGGGAAAATTGATACAGGATTCAATTAGTAAAGCAATAAAGGGTAGGAATATAATTAATGTCAGTCAACATAGCTTTATGCAAAGTATAACTTGTCAAACAGAACTTATTTCATTCCCTCAGATTATAAGTTTCATTGATGAAGACAGCTACGGAGGTATATGGTTCTCTGTAATGATTTTTATTTTATACCAGTAACTTTTTGGTACAGAAACACATGCTACTTGACACTGAAATGTGCAGGCACTAAGAACTGGCCAGCTGACACAAGTAGTTTTTAAGGGAAGTTATGATAAATATGGGTTCCTTCAGTGTGTTCTCTAAAATTTGCTATTGACTGTATTCCGTATCTTTACCAATACCGTAAGGAAAATACAACTGACACTATGTCGGCCAAAATGTCTGCAAAACCATGTGTAAAAAACTGCTGTACAAAGGCAGCAATCAGGATTATTCAGCAGGCCATTTGAAGAAAAATGGTACTGTTCAGTGTAAGGCTGTGCATGTGTGGATAGGGAATGGTGGCCTTACCTGCAGGGTGTGGGATTGCAGCTTGGAAAATAGTTTGGAGACCAAAATGGATAAAACTACTGAAATATTAAAACACAGCTGTTGCCACAGCAGGTGGATCTAATGTTGTCGTTGGAGATATATGCAATTGAGAAAGAAAGGCTAGAAATGTGATGCTGAAAATTCAATATGGGTGGGGGAGGGGAGAGAGGCAAACATTATCTTGAAATGCAGAAATTGGACATTTACTTTGTTGTGGTATTGAGAAATGTTGTTTGGATTAGCTGCAAATATGAATTTTAGAAAGACTTATGTAGATCACTTTTTACAGGTCCTCATTCAGAAAGTATGACCATACTTCATTATATAATAGTTCATTCCCCCAGAAAAGGAAGCAAAACTTAATTGAAGCACCTTTCTCTCTGTCTGCTTATTTCCTAAAGGAACATCACTTACAGAATTAATTCAGAGCATCTTGTCCAATAGCCCCTGTAGAGGAAAACTTGGAAAGCACTCTTGAGATCTCATTTGTTCCTCTCCATTACATGGTCCCTCCCTCTAATGTCTAAAGTGCCATTAGAGCACAAGCACCAGAAGGGTGCTTAGGGTGTAGAAAAAAGAGGTGTACAGGGAACCAATAGTCAGATGTCAAATCAGAATTTCAGGCTGAAAGAGAGGAATATATGTTTTTAACCATGTTGGAACAAAGCCATGGAAGAATTGGTGTCTCTCATGAGCTGTCTGTGAGCAAAGATGGGAGACATTTCTGGAAAAAATGTTAAGATCCAAAAGAGTTTGGAGGGGCTAAGCAGGAGGTTAAGGTGAAATATTAAACAACTTGAGTTCCACAGGAGATCTCGATAAACATCTGACTATGTTTAGTCTTAAGCGTGATAACTAAAGAGAAGCTCATTGTCCAGCGAAGCATGTAAGCAAGCAGTAACATTAAGAAGTCCCAGTCAGAAGCAGTGCTGAAAGAGATGCCATGCCGGCCAAAACCGCAGTTTGCATACTTCAGGGAGCTGAGCAAGGATGTTTGGCTGTGTTACTTCCTCTCAGTCATAGCTTGGCTTGTGACATTGACCAAGGCTCAGAGATGCACCGTAAGGTTTGGTTTGCACCAGCCACCTGGGAGGCCTTCACTCCTATCTGGCGTGCAAAGGAAGATTTTTGCCAACGTGCCCATGAAATGTTATGAAAAGCAGTACAGTGGGAAGCCTTATCTGAAATAACACAGAAGCTGTTCAGTCCTTGTCTTCACATTACACCTATCACTCTGAACTAGTCTTTATAGCTGATAGTTTATGGCCTAGTATACTTAAGTATGCATAAATATTTTCAAGACTTTAGAATGTTTCTTCAACATTTGCTCCGTTGTTTCTATTTGGCATTAAACTATCCCCTGTCACAGAAAGAAATTTAGCCATATGTTTGAAAATCTTATTTTCTGTTTTTCTCAACAGCCCTGAAGAAAAACTTTTACTGGGTTCACAAAATAAAGAATGTAGCCTTAAATTTCCAAGAATAATACCTTCTACTAACTAAATGTAATGTCAAGCAACTGTCTTTATTTTTTCCTTATATTATTCCTTTTGCCTTTGTCCCTTAGGTACTAGTGACTCAGACTGGCTTATAAAATATGAAGAACAACATTCAGAGAATAAACAGTATTATTTCCTGACAAAACAGCACACTGACAATTATTGAGCAACAGCATGACATGCACAAGATATAGAAACCCTAAAAATGGAGCTGACGTGATTGTGGGACTCCCACACAAGCCAAGAGTACCAGAGATTCACAGGTAGGGCTCAGTTAAACACTCCTCAACCTTGCTACTTGCATATTACACCCTCAAGGAAAGGAAATGTTTTTGTTTTTTTTGACATAGGCTAATGACATCAGTGGCTGCTTCTCAATGCTAGCAGTCCTTTACTTTTGGGAGCAGGGAATTTATAGTTTAACACTTAAATCTCCATATAATCAGAGAAAGTCATCTTCCAAGTAGATACACAGCAGAAGTGTTCAAGAATCCAAATGTGCTCAGTGTCTGGCACTTGCCATCTTCACTGAGATTTCTATTGCCTGGTGGTGCTTGGGACTCTGTTCTCTCATTAATACATCTGTCTCAAGCTGATTCTTTCTTTGTCTTCTTGTGCTCTTCCTTTCTTTCTCTGAATGTTCATGGGACTTTCCATCCTCTGTTGGCATAGATTTAACTTTAAGCAAGATGTGACTTTTCATTTTGCTGATAACTCTCTCCTGCCTCTCTACTTTGAATCAGCTGCTTTGTATTCTGCTTCCCTGCAAGTATCACTTTATGCAGGAAGGCATTTTGTTTTCTCATTCTGATATCTCATTGTATTGTCAAATGCAACATGACCAAAATGGAATTTCAGATATCTCCCGCTGGAATGCTTCCTATTCTATATGGATGTTGGGGGTGGCAGGAGTATGATGTCTAAATAAATGGCTTCAGAGAAGAATGTTGAACAAAAGCTGACAAAATTCCAGCCACAAGCACCAAAGTAGGCAGGTGTGAGATCTTGATACTGCTTAAAAGTGGGGAGTGTGGGTTTATGTGTCTTTTCCTTTCTGTCTCTCTTGTACACTAAGCAGGACAGCTTCTCATTGCCTTTTATTCTGGCAGGCACACCTTTTTTGGAGCTGGACTTGTCTGTCTCCCACTTTTATGCTGTCAGTCCCTTTTAATCACTTCCCAGAGCTCTTCACCCATCCTCTATAGCTACCCCTTTTACTGTCTGTCATGTTTCTCTGATTCCATCTCTGTGGGCTCACAACTGAGGAGAATGAAGCTGGTGGCAAGGCACAGTATTCCTTCTCCTAGTGTGCCAGCAGTACTTAAAGCAGTTAACAGCAGATCAGTTCTCTGCAGCAGAGAAGGCAATTATTGTCCTGCACTCAGCACTGATGAGGTCTCCTTTTAGGAAATCAGAAACAAACCGAAGAATCCACGGGAGGAAGAAAGAGCAATTAAAGGTGAGAAAGACTGTAATCAGAAAATCTTCAAAGAACACACTTTTCTGACAGAGAAAAAAAGAAAGAAATAACGTATCCTTAACCTGTCTTCCACCGCAGATTTCTTAAGATGTCAGTGAATAATTGTTTCCAGGCACTGGGAGGGTGAGGCAGATGATCTACAGTGAAGGAGAGCTGCCCTCACCTTCCTCCAACTGATGTGGAGATGTGCAGAGCAGGACAGGTTTTTGTCCTGTCAGAAATGGGCAGCTACCAAAATAAAAGGTGCAGCCCAGCATAGTCCATCCCTGGCAAGCTGTGACCAAGCCTGACAGGAGCAACACTTTCCTGTCATGCTGTGGGAGCTTGTCACCATGACAGTACCACAGAGGCTGCTTGTGGGCTTGAGTATCCAAGAAGGTAGTGGCAAGGTAGGGTAGTTTTCTGACCATGTCGGGGTCCTATGTGTTGGATTCCATGGTACAAAGTGTCAGGACTTTTGAATTTTCACCTACTCGCAAATTTAGTGAGTTCACCTTGCTCTTCAGTTTAATTGGAGAAAAAATCCAGTTTGAAACAGTGCCCATATTGCAATTAAGACATAGCTCCAGAGTTTCCTATCATGACAGCACAGGCAGTATTTTGACAGGGTTGACAGTGGTCTGGTCTAAAAAATATGCTCTGACCTCGCAGTTACTTTCTGCTGCTAGCCTGCTCCTCCTTCACCTCCCCAAACAAACTTTTGTGATTTGTCTGTGCGACTCCTTTTGAAAACTCAGCACAGATTGCCCTTCTCCAACTCCAATGAGAATGACAAAATCTGCTCTTGGGAACTTCAGAAAATCCTCCTGTTGTTAGTAGGTCCCTGAAATAAACGGCCAGGGTAGGAGGCTGGAAATCAGCTTCACTGGGGAGGTCTGCCTTTGGAAACTTTCTGCAGAAATGCCGTTTTTAATTGGATGAGGTTATGAACTTGCAGACATCTCATGCTGCCCATAGCCAGTTAATCTGCTGCACTTTTTCTGGTGAGATAGTTAAGAACCACATGAGCAGGAACATGCACAGCTCTTGACAATGCTCTGTGTAGTTTACTTCATCATCAGTTCCTCCACTGCTGTAAAGAATGCCGGGACTGCTTCCAGCCTCCTGTAATGTCAGGAAGAAAGAGTCTTGCTCAGTTCTGTTGCTTATTTCTGCAGCTTCAGAGCCCTGAGCCCTTTCGGCCGTGTGCAGAGCAAATGTTGCTGTAACACGTGTCACGTTATGCTATATACTGACGCAAAGCCCTGTTAACTCCTTGCAAGGGGAAGGAGCATTAAAATCTGAGACAAGAGAGGGAGACGGCGCACTGACCTTCTGCCATGTTCATTACCAGCAAGCTTGAAAGAGCTGTTGATAATCACGGTGTGGGTGCTGCAGAGCCCCATACTAGCCATATAGGACTGTTTAATTGCACCCTGACAAATTCAGATCACTCGTTCAATTAAAAGTAACTGAGAAAGCATAATGACCTTTCTAGGCCAGCAGCATTTCTGGCAAAATGAATACCATTTTTAGATTTCAGCAGGAGGGATGCTGAAACAGAAAACAAAGATTTGCTTCACCGAAGGTCAAGTCCAGACTTTCTCGACCAAACGATCTAGCCTTTTATGCTCTGCCTTCTCCCAGATAGTATGGACAGAGCATGGAGGGAATTGTGAACTCTTTTTTTGTTTCCTCTTCTTATTGATCCAGCTGCATCTTGTGTGGGCAGTGGGGTTGGCAGGGGGAGGGTGGAGAGCTTGTTTGATAAAATCCTCATTTGTTGATGGCAAACAGAGTGTAAACGTTAGAATTAAAGCAACTTCTGTGGAGACAGGCTGGTAAATGTTTCCTTAGGATTTCATATGTTCTCTTCATACATAATTAAAGGCAAGTACAAGAAAACAACAGGCATTTGCTTTTGCTCATAAGAGATGCAGGTTAAAGGATTAGCTTTCAAAAATGCCTCTGAGAAGTAATGACTATGAATGTGGTAAGCGATATCTAAGGTATTTGGGGAATTGAAATAGATTTGAAATAGCCTTTGAGGACAATGGCTTATACATTTACATTAAATAAGTATATAACCTCTGTATAATTAAAAGTAATCACTTAACTGCTATTATTCTCTTCCTGTCTACAAAAGCAATTGTTTAGAAGTGAAGAAAAAAGGAGTGGCTGGAGCTGTGTGCAATATTGCAAAACAAAAAGACAGTTGGAGAGAGTATGTTTGCTAATGAGTAAGATGTTGAGTGATTCACAACAGTAAACACTCTCAGCTTTCCTTTCATGTGAAAAAGGCACTGTTAATATGATGCCTTTGTGTGTATGTTGCTGGGAGTGGGAGAACGGAGAACATGCCTTTGTCCCAAAGAAGAAAATTTTGAGTTCTCAGCTGTATTCTGAGTTTCTTGCAGAAATTTCTGGCAAGAATTACTCAGAAACCACCATGTTTGCATATTTGGTTCTGAAGTTCAGAAGATATTTCTCACTATCAGCACCATCTTTTACATATTTCAGCAATGTACAGTAAAATTTGGTCAGAGTGTGTTGGATAGGACACCCAGACCGAATAGCAGAGCTTTTTGGCAAGAGGAACTGCTGCATTAGAGCCATAAAGGTGAAACCCCTTTCTCCCGCTTTCCCAGACTGTGCTGCAGGGCAGCACTCAAACTGGTGTTATTCTGCTGAAACATATCCTTTACTTTCTTCCAGGTGTTGGGAGCACCAGGTACACAGGGAGAATTTTGCTTATGTTTCCTCCTTCTCTCTGCTTTTGTCTACTAAGGAGACAAGGTAGGAAAGAAATACCATCAGCTACACCCAGGGGACATATAGACTCACCAACCTTTATACATAATTAGAGTTTGAGGGGTGAAAGTGGGTTTTGAGAGCAAATGTTTTAAGGAGGCAGTCATCATTCTAACTGAATAGCTACACTCTCTCCTCCTGCTGAACTGCTGCATAACAGTGCAACGCCTGAAAGGCATGAAAAGCAACTGCCTTTCTCTGGAATATTTGTCTCAATGAGATATCTGCCAGTCACTCTGAAGAGCCCAGTGTGGCAAGTGAATGACATGCCTTACACTGTTCCTCTTCACAATGAATGCTACATTCACACAGGACATGAACATCCAACAGGAATTTCGGTCAGTCCTGGAGGTTGAACCCAGGTCTGGCAGAATGGCAGGACAGGAATGCTCTTGAAAGGATCTGGCATGGCTATGCAGACTTCCGAAGGATGAAACCAAGCCTGATGACCTGGCAATGTTATCATGCAGTGATGGGCCTACACATGTTTTTGAAGTGTTTGGAATTCTCCCGCCTCTGTGTCTTAAATCTAGCAATTAATTTTCAGGAGATGGAGCATTTTGTATTCACCAAATGACAGGTTGCTCATGAGTGAACTAAGAGTGTACTTTGTGTGCCGAGCTAAGCACCTTAGCCATCCTTCAAGCTGCAGGCTCAGCTGTTCTAAAGGCCATTATCTTTGTGGAAATTTTTACTTCCTTTTAAAAGATCCTTTATTACAGCTTGAAGCTGTTCTCATGCTCCAACTTTCCCCTGGTAGTGTGCAAGGATCCCAGAAACAGTCATTGAGGCAGTGATTTTGCTTTGGCTCTTCGAGCCTGACTGTGGAGCTCTTTTCCACAGGCAGGAAGACTCACTTCCTGTGGACCCAAGGGATCACACAGGTTAAAAAAGAGAAGGCAAGAACCTGTTCTCAGCTCAGTCAGAGGGCAATGGCTAATGGCTGCTGCCTTCCCTTCCTAGGCTGGCAGCGTGCTTTGCTACTGCCAGTCTCTGTCTGCTGCTGAGTGTATGGCTTACACCTCTAAGGACACAACTGCAGTAGCTGAACAGATTTAGAAGACAGGATGGGATCCAACACAACTTTCCATTCTTCAGTGTAAAATATCAGCAGCAGGGCTGGGATTGTTCATTGCTGGTACTAGTTTCAAGTTTAGAAATATTTTTTCTTCATCGGAGTGCTGTTAGTGAATGGCTGTATCAGAGGGCCAAATTATGTAGTAAGTGCTCAAATAGGATGCTTTCTAATGAATGATATTTTAAATCATATTTCTAGAAGGACTGCACCCAGTTTTTAAGTGCTGAATAAGCCACCCCACTAGAATTCTCTCCTCCCCTTCTTTTCCTAGCTCCAGCCCCATCTTCCTCACCAGTCCCCTGCCTCTCTTCCCTTTCCCTCTGCTTTGGTGGAAAGAAGAATAATTCTCACAAACTTGGATGGTAAAAGCAGATGAAAACTTTGTACTGCCCATTGTCTTCACCAACTAACTTTCCCAGGTCAAGGACAGCTGTGTGAGGTTAAATTAAGAAAGTGGGGGAAGAAGTGGCTGTGAACTAGCATCCCTGAAATTGTGTGCTTTGTACTGCCTCAGAATCTGTGTGTGAGTTCCTGGTGGAGCCAGGTGGCTTGCCTGTATTTGGTGGTTGTCTTTTCTCTCTGTGGTGGATGCTCTGCACTGCTGAAAGCACAGGTTCTCGTGTTGCTGTAAGAGCAGTGGCCCTGCTTGGCTGTGGCACTGAGGTGCCCATGGCACAGGCTGCCAATCCCAACAGATGAGCTAAAGGTGAGAGAAGCTGTCTCACACAACTGTCTGCACTACCGAAATGCAATGAGGACTGGGAAGTAAAACATTTTTTTGATTTCTGCGTGTCAGAGTAAAATTTACGTTTCCTACTGTGGCTCTGTGCCTATCTCTTAGGCTGCATACAAAGGTATGTAAGAGAGTGCAGGGGGAGAGAAGGGGTCTTTGCCACTGTTTTGGTTTGAGGCTGGCCAAAGGCCAGGAACTCCCCAGGCTCGTGAACTTCCCCCATTTCTTGCAGCCAGACAGAGGAGAGGGAAGGAAAGAATATTCAAAGCATCCAAGAGGTTTGTGAAAACCACAATCAAAACAGGCAAACTACTTGAAGATATGAAACTATGTTTATTATACTAACAGAAGAGAAGAAAAATTGAGACGCAATGTGAGCTGTGGGAAAAAACCCCACCTTCTTCCCCCCCCTCCCTTCCCCCTCCCTGCTTCCCTCCTACCCAAATGACACAGGGAGACAGAGAATTAGGGGTTTTTTTAAGGTTGGGCCAGGTCTTCATATTTTCAAGGATTGGAGTCTTCCGCTGCAGAATAGTGGGGTCCCCTTTTTTTGGAAA